>JAQZBX010006839.1:0-52073 GCA_029593785.1 Cabassous unicinctus | reverse complement strand
GCCTTACATTGGAAGCTACTCGCTTGTTGTCATGTACAACGAAAGACCAACCACTGATTTTAGTCTGCCAAGGTTGCTTGTTCCTCACTTTTGAAACTTATATAAGAATCTTGTTTCTTACACTGCTAATAATGTGGTTTCAATTACAATCAAATTGAAAACACTGTTTTCCTCAATGCTGGTTGAATGCCGAGCGTTCTTTGCTTCAGAAAACCAAAAAGAAAATTTGTTCCATTGGTTGATTTGCATGTGTTTTCATTTAAAATCAACTTCAGACAATGGTTTCACCAAACTCTCTGTGAAGGCAGTAGTTACTTCAATTTTGAAAGGTACATAAGATTCTTGTTTGTTTGGCTGCTGTTCCCATGTTTTCACTCATATGTCAACAAACAGCTTTTACCTAAGGCTAAGCCAATGCAGTGGATTCTTCACTTTACAATCCTAAAGAAGTTTTGTGTTTTATTTGATGCTATGCCCGTGTTTTGAATTAAATTCATGTTCAAACACTGGTTTCATGTAACAGGCTGTGAATGTAGCAGTTAATTCAGCTTTGAAACTTAAGTAAGATACTTATTTGTTTGGGTGCTTTTCACTACCTTTCACTTATTATCAATGTAAAAACACTGCTTTTCCTAATGCTATGCAAAAACACTGGTTTCTTCAGTGTTCAAATATAAGCAACATACTCCTTACATTTGCAGCTATCCACTTGTTATCACTTACAACGAATGACCAATGACAGCTTTTAACCTAACAAAGCTGCCGGTTCTTCACTTTAGAAATCTAAGTAAGATTCTTGTTTCTTACAATGCTATAAATGTGTTTTCAATTACAATCATCTTGAAGATATTGCTTTTTGTGAACACTGGTTGAATGAAATGAGCTCTGTGCTTCAGAAAACCAAAAAGAAAACTTTTTTGTTTGGCTGATTTCTATGTGTATTCACTTAAAATCAATTTCAAGGCACTGGTTTCACCTAACTCTTTGTGAATGCAGTAGTTACTTCAAGTTTGAAAGGTAAGTAAGGTTCCTGTTTGCTTAGCTGCTTTGTCTTTGCTTTCACTCGTATGTCAACACCCGGATTTTACCTTATCTAAGCCAAGGCAGTGGTTTCTTCACTTTTAAATTCTAAATAACTTTTGTCCTATATTTGCTGCTATGCCTGTGTTTTTACTTAAATTTATCTTCAAAACACTGGTTTCCCATAACAGTTGTGAATGCAGCAGTTAATTCAACATTGGAAGTTAACTAAAACAGTTGTTTGTTTGGCTGAAGTGTGCTTGCTTTCACTCATCAATGTAAAAACTCAGCTTTTACCTAGTATTATGACAAAACGCTGGTTATTTCTGTTTTCAAAACTAAGCAGTATACTCCTTACGTTGGCTGGTATTCACTTCTTATTACTTACAATGAATGTCCAACCACTGCTTTTACTTATCCAAAGCTGCAGTTTCCTCACTTTTTAAACCTAAGTAAGATTCTTATTTCTTAGACTCCTAAGCATGTGCTTTCAATTCCAGTCAACTTGAAAACACTGCTTTCCTGAATGCTGGTTGAATGCAGTGAGTACTTTACTTCAGAAAACTAAAAATGAAACTTTTTTCATTGGCTGAATTGCATGTGTATTCACTTAAAATTTATTTCAAGGCACTGGTTTCACCTAACTCTCTGTGAATCCAGTAGTTATTTCGAGTTTGAAAGGGAAGTAAGATTTTTGTCAGTATGGCTGCTATGCCCTTGCATTCACTCACATGTCAATACACGGATTTTACGTAATACTAAGCCAATGCTGTGGTTTCCTCACTCTACAATCTTAAGAAAGATTTGTCTTCTATTTGCTGCTATGCCTGTGTTTTCACTTAAATTCTTTTTCAAAACACTGTTTCCCCGTAACAAGCTGTGAATGCAGCAGTTAATTCATCTTTGAAAGTTAAGCAAGATGCTTGTTTGTTTGGCTGCTGTGTGCTTGCTTTCACTCATTATCAATGCAAAAACCATCCTTTTACCTAATACTATGCCAAAACACTGGTTTCTTCCGTTTTCAAAATGAAGCAATATACTCATTACATTGGCAGCTTTGCAGTTGTTTTCAATTATGATGAATGTCAAAACACTGCTTTTACTATGCCAAAGCTGCCAGTTTTTCACTTTGGAAATCTAAGTAAGATTCTTGATTCTTACAATGCTATACATGTGTTTTCAATTACTATCAAATTGAAAACAGTGCTTTTCCTTAACTTTGTCTGAATGCATTGAGTTCTTTGCTTTATAATTCCAAAACAGAAACTTGTTTCATTGGCTGATTTGCATGTGTATTCATTTACACTCAACTTCAAGACACTGGTTTGACTTAACTCTCTGTGAAAGCAGTAGTTACTTCAAGTTTGAAAGGTAAGTAACATTCTTGTTTGTTTGGCTGCTATATCCTTGCTTTCCCTCACATGTCAATACCAAGTTTTACCTAATGCTCAGCTAAGGCAGTGGTTTAATTTTTTTTCAACCTTAAATAAGATTTGTCTTTTATTAGCTGCTATGCTAGTGCTTTCACTTAAATTCATCTTCAAAACACTGGTTTCCCATAACAGCCTGTGAATGCAGCAGTTAATTCAACTTTGAAAGTTAAGTAAGATACTTGTTTGTTTGGCTGATTTGCCCTTGTTTCACTCATTATAAATGTAAAAACCCAACTTTTACCTAATTCAATGCAAAACACTGGTTTCTTCAGTTTTCAAAACTAAGTAGTATACTCATTACATTGGCAGCTATGCACTTGTTTTCACTTACAATGAATGTCTAAACACTGGTTTTACAATGCCAAAGCTGCCGGTTCCTCAGTTTGGAAATCTAAGTAATATTCTTGTTTCTTACAATGCTATACATATGTTTTCAATTTCAATCACCTAGAAAACACTGCTTTTCCTCAATGCTGGTTGAAAGCAGGGAGTTCTTTGCCTCTGAAAACCAAAAAGTAAACCTGTTTCATTGGCTGATTTGCATGTGTATTCACTTAAAATCAATTTAAAGGCACTGGTTTCACCTAACTCAATGTGAATGCTGTAGGTACTTCAAGTGTGAAAGGTAGGTAAGATTCATGTCCGTTTAGATGTTATGCCCTTGCTTTCACTCACATGTCAACACACAACTTTTACCTAAGGCTAAGCCAAGGCAGTGGGTTCTTCACTTTACAAAACTCAATGAGATTTGTGTTTTATTTGATGCTATGCCTGTGTTTTCATTTAAATACATGTTTAAAAAACTGGTTTCACCTAACAGGCTGTGAATTCAGCAGTTAATTCAACTTTGAAAGTGAAGTAAGACATTTATTTGGCTACTGTGTACTTGCTTTCACTCATTATCAAGGTAAAAACACTGCTTTTACATAATGCTATGCCAAAACACTGGTTTCTTCAGTTTTCAAAACTGAGCAATATACTCATTACTTTGGCAGCTATGCACATTTTCCCACTTCACCGAATGTCAAAACACTGCTTTTACTTTGCCAAAGCTGGCAGTTCCTGACTTTTTAAATCTAAGTAAGATTCTTATTTCTTACACTGCTGTGCATGTGTTTTCAGTTACAATCAACATGAAAACACTGTGTTTCCCTAACGCTGACTGTATGCAGTGAGTTCTCTTCTTTAGAAAAGCAAAAAAGACAGTTGTTTCATTAGCTGCATTTCATGTGTATTCACATACAATCAAATTCAAGACAATAGTTTCACATAACTCTCTGTGAATGCAGTAGGTATTTCAAGTTTGAAAGGTAAGTAAGTTCTTGATTGTTTGGCTGCTATGCACTTTCATTCACTCACATGTCATCACATGGCTTTTAGGAAATTCTAGTCCAATTCTGTGGTTTCTTCACTTTCAAGCCTAAATACGATTTGTGTTTTATTGGCTGCTATGCCTTTGTTTTCACTTAAATTCACCTTCAAAACCCTGATTAACCTAACACGCTGTGAATGTAGCAGTTAATTCAATTTTGAAAGTTAAGTAAGATATTTGTTTGTTTGGGTGCTAGTTGCTTGCTATCACTCATTATCAATGTAAAAACACTGCTTTTACCTAATGCTATGCCAAAGCACTGGTTTCTTCAGTTTTCAAAGGTAAGAAATATATTCATTACCTTGGCTACTATGCACTTGTTTTCACTTACAATGAATGTCATTACATATCCTTTGCTATGCCAAAGCTGCCGTTTCCTCACTTTTGAAATCTAAGTAAGTTTCTTGTTTCTTACACTGCTAAGCATGTGTTTTCAATTGCATTCATCTTGAAAACACTGCTTTTCCTTAATGCTGCCTGAATGCAGTGAGTTTTTTGCTTTAGAAAACAAAAAATGAAATTTGTTTCATTGGCTAATTTGGATGAGTATTCTCTTACAATCAACTTCAAGACACTGCTTTCATTTAACTCTCTTTGAATGAAGTAGTTACTTCAAGTTTGAAAGGTAAGTAAGGTTGTTGTTTGTTGGGTTGCTATGCAGTTGCTTTCATTAACATGTCAGCACACGGCTTTACTTAATGCATATCCAATGTATGGGTTTCTCCACCTTACAAACCTAAGTTAGTTTTGTGTTTTATTTGCTGCTATGCCTGTGTTTTCACTTAAGTTCATATTCAAAGCACTGGTTTTACCAAACATGCTGTGAATTCAGCAGTTAATACAACTTTGAAAGTTAAGTAAGATACTTATTTTTTTGGCTGTTATGCGCTTGCTTTCACTCATTATAATTGTAAAAACACTGCTTTTCCTAATGCTATTCCAAAGACTGGCTTCTTCAGTTTTCAAAACTAAACAATATACTCATTACATTGGCAGCTATACCTCTGTTTTCACTTGCAAGGAATATCAAATCATTGCTTTTAAAATGCCAAAGCTGCCGGTTCATCACTATTGAAATCTAAGTAAGATTCTTCTTTCTTACACTGCTATACATTTGTTTTCAATTACAATCAACTTGAAAACACTGCTTTTCCATAATGCTCGCTGAATGCAGTGAATTCTTTGCTCTAGAAAACCAAAAATAAACTTGTTTCATTGGCTGCTTTGCATGGGTATTCACTTGCAATCAACTTCAAGAATCTGGTTTCATGTAACTCTCTGTGAATGCAGTAGTTACTTCAAGTTTGAAAGGTAAGTAAGATTCTTGTTTGTTTGGGTGCTATGCACTTGCTTTCACTCACATGTCAATGCATGGCTTTTACATAATTCTAAGCCAAGGCACCGGTTTCTTCACTTTACAGAACATAAATAAGATCTGTTTTACTTGCTGCTATGCCAGTGTTTCCACTTAGAATCATCTTCAAAACACAGGTTTTACCTAACATGCTGTGAATGCACCTGTTAATTCAACTTTAAATATTAAGTAAGATTCTTGTTTGTTTGGCTGCTATGCCCTTGCTTTCACTCACATGTCAACACATGGCTTTAACCTAATGCTAAGACAAGGCAGGGGTTTCTTCACTTTACAAACCTAAATAAGATTTGTTTTAGTTTCTCGTGTGCCTCTGTTTACACATAAAATCATCTTCAAAACTCTGGTTTTACCTAACACGCTGTGAATGCAGCAGTGAATTCAACTCTGAAAGTTATGTAAGATACATGTTTGGCGGCTAAACACTTGCCTTCACTCATTATCCATGTAAAAACACTGCATTTACCTAATGGTATGCCAAAGCACTGGTGTTTTCAGTTTTCAAAACTAATCAATATACTCATTACATTGGCAGCTAAGCACTTGTTTTCACTTACAATGAATATCTAAACACTGCTTTTACTATGCCAAAGGTTCCAGGTCCTCATTTTTGAAATCCAAGTAAGATTCATATTTCTTACCCTGCTGTGCATGTGTTTTCAACTGTAATCAACTTGAAAACAGTGCTTTTCCATAACACAGGCTGAATGTCGTGAGGTCTTTGCTTTAGGAAACCAAAACTAAACTTGATTCATTGGCTGATTTTCATGTGTATTCACTTATGATCAACTTCAAGACACTGGTTTCAACTCATTCTCTGAGAATGCAGTAATTACTACAAGTTTTAAGTGTAAGTAAGGTTCTTGCTTGTTTGACTGTTATGCACTTGATTTCAGTCCCATTTCAACACTCAACTTTTACGTAATTCTAAGACAATGCAGTGGTTTGCTCACCTTTCAAATCTAAACAATATTTGTATTTTATTTGCTACTATGCCTGTGTTTTCACTTAGAGTCATCTTCAAAACACTAGTTTTACCTAACACACTGTGAATGCAGCAGTTAATTCAACATTGAAAGCTAATAAGATACTTGTTTGATTGGCTGCTAGGCACTTGTTTTCAATCATTACCAATGTAAAAACACTCTTTTACCTAATTATATGCCAAAGCACTGGTGTCTTCTGTTTTCTAAACTGAGCAATATACTCAATACATTAGCACTTATGCCCTTGTTTTCACCTACAATGAATGCCAAGACACTGCTTTCACTATGCCAAAGGTGCCGCTTCCTCTTTATTGAAATCTAAGTAAGAATCTTGTTACTTAGACTGCTCTGCATGTGTTTTCAATTACAATCAACTTGAAAAGATTGCTTTCTGTAAAGCAGGGTGTGTGCAGTGAGTTCTTTGCTTTAGAAAACCAAAAATGAAACATGTTTCATTGGCTCATTTGCATGTGTGTTCACTTACAATCAAGTTCAATACACTGTTTTCACCTAATTCTCTGTGAATGCAGTAGTTACTTCTAATTTGAAAGGAAAGTAAGATTCTTGTTTATTTGGCTCTTATGCACTTCCTTTCAGTCACATGTGAGCACATGGATTTTGCCTAATGCTAAGACAATGCAGTGGTTTCTTTACTTTACAAACCTAAATCAGATTTGTCTTTTAATTCCTGCTATGCCTGTGTTTTCACCTAGAATCATCTTCAAAACACTGGATTTACTTACCATGCTTTGAATGCAGCAGTTAATTCCACCTTCAAAGTTTAGTAAGGTCCTTGTTTGTTTGGATACCAGGCACTTGCTTTCACTCATTATCAATGTAAAAACACTGCTTTTACCTAATGCATTGCCAAAGCACTGGTTTATTCAGTTTTCAAAACCAAGCAATATACTCATTATATTGGCAGCTATGCACTTTTTTTTCACTTAAAGCGAATGGCAAAACACTGCTTTCTCTATGCCAAAGCTGTGGGTTCCTCACTTTTGAAAGCTAAGTAAGATTCTTCTTTCTTATACTGTTATACATGTGTTTTCAATTACAATCAACTTGAAAACACTGTTTTTCCCTAACGAAGGCTGAATGCAGTGAATTATTTGCTTTAGAAAACCAAAAAAGAAACTTGTTCCTTTGGTGGTTTTGCATGTGTATTCACTTACAATCTACTTCAAGACACTGGTTTCCCCCTACTCTCTGGAATGCAGTAGTTATTTCAAGTTTGAAAGGCAAGAAAGATTCTTGTTGGTTTGGCTGCTATGCACTTGCTTTCATCACATGTTAGTACATGGCTTTTACCTAATGCTAAAACAAAGCAGTGGTTTCTTCAGTTTACAAACCCAATGAGGTTTGTGTTTTATTTCCTGCTATGCCTGTGTTTTCAATTACAATCATATTCAAAATAATGGTTTTACCTAACATGCTGTGAATGCAGCAGTTAATTCAACTTTGAAATTTAAATAAGATACTCTTTTTTTTCTGGCTGCTATGCACTTTGCTTCACTCATTATCAATATAAAACACTGCTTTTACCTAATGCAATGCCAAAGCACTGGTCTCTTCAGTTTTCAAAACTAAGCACTATCCTGATTCCATTGGCAGTTATGCACTTGTTTTCATTTGCAATGAATGTCAAAACACTGCTTTTACTATACCAAAGCTGCCGGTGCTGCACTTTTGGAATCTAAGTAAGCTTCTTGTTTCTTACACTGCTATGCATGTGTTTTCAATTACAATCAATTTGAAAACACTTCTTTGCCCTAAAGTTGGCTGAATACAGTGAGTTCTTTGCTTTAGAAAACCAGAAAAATCTTGTTTCATTTGCTGCTTTGCATGTGTATTCACTTACAATCAACTTCAAGACACTGGTTTCACCTATCTCTCTGTGAATGCAGTAGTTACTTCAAGTTTGAAAAGTAAGTAAGATTCTTGTTTGTTTGGCTGCTATGCACTTGCTTTCACACACATGTTAACACATGACTTTTACCTATTGCTAAACCAAGGCTTGGTTTCTTCACTTTACAAACCTAAGATTTGTGTTTTATTTGCTGTTATGCATGTGTTTTCACTTAAAATCATTTTCAAAACACGTGTTTTACCTAACACACTGTGAATGCAGCAGTTAATTCAACTTTGAAAGTTAAGTAAGATAATTGATTTTTTGTCTGCTATGCAATTGCTTTTACCCATTATCAATGTAAAAACACTGCTTTTACCTAATGCTTTGACAAACCACTGGTTTCTTCAGTTTCAAATCTAGCCAATATAGTCATTACGTTGGCAGCTATGGACATGTTTTCACTTAAAACCAATGTCAAAACACTTCTTTTACTATGCCAAAGCTGCCTGTTCCTCACTTTTGAAATCTAAGGAAGATTCTTGTTTCTTACCCTGCTATATATGTGTTTTCCATTACAATCAACTTGAAAACACTGCTTTTCCCAAACGCTGGCTGAGTGCATGAGTTCTTTTTTTAGAAAACCAAATAGAAACTTGATTCATTGGCTGCTTTGCATATATTTTCACTGACAATCAACATCATGACACTGGTTTCAAATAATGCTCTGTGAATGCAGTAGTTACTTCAAATTTGAAAGATATGTAAGATTCTTGTTTGTTTGCTATGCACTTGCTTTCACTCACATGTCAACACACAGCTTTTACCTAATGTTAAGCCAATGCAGTGGTTTCTTCACTTTACAAACCTAAAAAAGTTTTGTGTTCTATTTGCTGCTATGCCTTTGATTTAACTAAAAATCATCTTCAAAAGACTAAGTCACTGTGATTGCAGCAGTTAATTCCACTCTAAAAATGAAGTAAGATACTTGTTTTTTGGGCTCCTAAGACCTTGTTTCACTCATTATCAATATAAAAACACTGCTTTTACCTAATGCTATGCCAAAGGGCAGGTTTCTTCAGTTTTCAAAACTAAGCAATATACTCCTTACATTGACAACTAAGCACTCAATTTCTCTTAAAACATATGTGAAAACACCCTTGTACTATGCCATAATTGCCGGTTCCTCA
Organism: Cabassous unicinctus; assembly: GCA_029593785.1. Classification (NCBI taxonomy): domain Eukaryota; kingdom Metazoa; phylum Chordata; class Mammalia; order Cingulata; family Chlamyphoridae; genus Cabassous; species Cabassous unicinctus. The sequence continues at coordinate 42,851 of JAQZBX010006839.1, read as the reverse complement.
CTTTTGAAATGTAAGTAAGATTCTTGTTTCTTACACTGCTATTCCTGTGTTTTCACTTAAAGTCATAATCAAAACACTGTTTTGCCCAACACGCTGTAAATGCAGAAGTTAATTCAACTTTGAAAGTTAAATAAGACACTCATTTGCTTGGCTGCTATGAGCTTTGTTTCACTCATTATCAATGTAAAAACATTGTTTTTACCTTATGTTATGCCAAAGCACAGAGTTCTTCAGTTTTCAAAACTAAGCAATATACTCATTACATTATCAGCTTAGCCCTTGTTTTCACTTACAACGAATGCCATGCACTGCTTTTACTATGCCAAAGCTGCAGATTTTCACTTTTGAAATCTAAGTAAAATTCTTGTTTCTTACATTGCTATGCACATGTTTTCACCTACAAGCAACTTGGAAACACCGTTTTTCCATTTTGCTGGCTTAATGCAGTGAGTTCTTTGGTTTATAAAACCAAAAAAGAAACTTATTTCATTGGCGGCTTTCCATGTGTATTCACTTGCATTCATCTCCAAGACACTGGTTTCAAATAACTCTGTGAATGCAGTGGTTACTTCAAGTTTGAAAGGCAAGTAAGATTCTTGTTTGTTTGGCTGCTATGCAGTTGCTTTCACTCAAATATCAACACACAGCTTTACCTAATCCTAAACAAGGCAGTGATTTCTTCACTTTAGAAACCTAAATAAGATTTGTGTTTTACTGGCTGCTATGCATGTGTCTTCAATTAAAATCATCTTCAAATATTGGTTTTACCTAAAATGCTGTGAATGCAGGAGTTAATTCAACATTGAAAGTTACGGAAGATGCTTGTGTGTTTGGCTGCTATGCACGAGCTTTCTCTCATTACCAATGTAAAAACACTGCTTTTCTCTAATGTTATGCCAAAGCATTGGTTTCTTCACTTTTCGAAACTAAGCAGCATATTCATTACACTGGCAGTAATGCCCTTGTTTTCACTTATATTGAATGTGAAAATACTGCTTTTAGTATGCCAAACCTTCAGTTTCTTCACTTTTGAATCTAAGTTAGATTCTTGTTTCTTACACTGTTATGCAAATGTTTTCACTTACAATCATCTTGAAAACACTGCTTATCCTTAACACTGGCTGAATGCAGTGAGTTTTTGTTTAGAAAACAAAATAGAAGTTTGTTTCATTGCCTACTTTTCCTGTGCATTCCCTTACAATCAACTTCCAAAAACTGGTTTCACTTAACTGTCTCTGAGTGGTGTAGTTACTTCAAGATTGAAAGGTTGGTAAGATACTTGTCTGTTTGGCTAGTATGCGCTTGCTTTCACTCACAAGTAAACACAAGCTATTTACCTAATGCTAAGCCAATGCAGGTGTTTCTTCACTTTAGAAACCTAAGCAAGAGTTGTGTTTTAGTGGCTGCTATGCCTTTGTTTTCACTTAAAATCATCTTCAAAACACTTGTTTTACCTTACATGCTGTGAATTCAGGAGTTAATTCAACTTTGAAAATTAAGTGAGATATTTGTTTGGCTGCTATGTGCTTGCTTTCACTCATTATCAATGTAAAAACATGGCTTTTACCTAATACTAGGCCAAAGCACAAGTTTCTTCAGTTTTCACAACTAAACAATATGCTCATTACATTTGCAGCTCTGCACTTGTTTTCACATAAATGAATGTCAAAACACTGCTTTTAATATGCCAATGCTCCATTTTCTTCACTTTTGAATTCTAAGTAATATTCTTGTTTCTTATACTGCTATGCACATGTTTTCACCAGCATTCATCTTGAAAACTCTGCTTTTCCCTAATGCTGGCTGAATGCAGTGAGTTCTCTGGTTTGAAAACCCACAAAGTAAATTGTTTCATTGGCTGCTCTGCATGTGTATTCACTTACAATTAACTTCAAGTCCCTGGTTTCATCTAAGTCTTTGTGAATATAGTAGTTACTTCAAGTTTGAAAGGTAAGTATGATTCTTATCTGTTTGGGTACTATGCACTTGCTTTCACTCACATGTCATCACATGGCTTTTACATAATGCTAAGCCAATACAGTGGTTTATTCACATTACAAACCTAAATAAGTTTTGTGTTTTATTTGCTGCTATGCATGTGTTTTCACTTAAAGTCCTCTTCAAAACACAGGTTTTACCTAACACCCTGTGAATGCAGGAGTTAATTCAACTTTGAAAGTTAAGTAGGATACTTGTTTATTTGGCAGCTATGCCCTTGCTTTCACTCATTATCAATGAAAAAACTCTTCTTTTACCTAATGCTATGATTAATCACTGGTTTTCCATTTTCCTGTACTGCTAAAATAAAATACCTGTTAATTAATGTAATCATGGTAATTGCATGGTGCAAGAAATTTGCTTTGAGTCAGTTCACAAGATCATTCTAGTACTTATATATAGAATATATTTTTATTTTTAAAGAAAAAGACAGTAATTTTGTCCTAAAATGAAATGACTGTTTATAAAGAGAAGTTAAAATATAAAATAAAACCTGAATGAATACAGGAAGGGCAGAAGGTTCATGAAAAAGAAATTTTTGTGGTGAACAAAATTTATTAGGTCTATCTATAAAGTTTTAAATGCTTTAATATCACATAGTATACTGATGCAAAGTTAAATAATTTTTCTTTCTCTGTTAAAATAACAAAATTCTCCAAACCAGTGGTCTGTTTCAGCAAAAGATTACAAAAAGTCTTTCTCCTGACTAATCAGTATACAAAAGAAAATATATCTTTTATCAGAATAGCTTCTTATACTGTAACCTTATAATTTTATTGGCTGTTTAAGAAAAATAAATCTTATCACTTGTAAAAGAATATAATGTTCAAACCTGTCTTCTCAGAGTCAAACCCAGAAAAATATCTTTCACCTTGGGAAAAAGTGAAATAATAGAATAGTTGAGCTCCTTTGATATATTATAAGTTGAATGGGAGGCGTTCAAAATTGTTATGAAATATAAAGAGATTCTTTAACCTTCTATTGATCAAAGTTGTATCAATAAAATGTTCATGAATATTTAAAGAGTACCAAAATTCCAAAAAATCTAAAAATATTTTGGCATAACATCAGATTATGTATAGTGTTGTTAATCACGGTTTTAATTATATCTTTTTGAAAATGATATGTGTCACATAAAAAACCTCTCTGCCTAAAATCAAGAGATGGATGCTTTAGCTCATTTCCACCTCTTGCACTGAAAAAAGAGCTCTATGTCTGCAGAAAAAGAGAGGCCATTGAGGGATGCCAGAGTTTGTGCATAACAGTCAATTATCATGAATTGAAGTAACACCCTTGCTGTCTGCAGCAGACCCAAATATTTCAAGACTGTTGCAAATATTGATATCTGGTTGTGTCACTATCACTTTGTTTTAAAATTTGCTAAGGCTTTCTTAGTATCTCTTCAGGCAAATCAAGCCAGCCTGCATTCACCTTCATGTGAGAGGCCAATGGTGGATTTTGAAGCTTCCCCAAGGCTGTGTGCATAGCCCAACCATCTGTCCTGAACAGGTGGCAAAGATTCTGGCTGTTTGGGAAAGCCTGTGGTTGTAACCGTATTGGTTATATTGTGTTAACCACTAATCTTTATTCAGAATTAAAAGATGCATCAGAGACAATGGGATCCTATCTTAAGAGCCTGAGATGGGCACACAATTGGGACAAGCTGCAAAGTCCTGGTTGTCTATCAAATTCTTAAATGTAGTTGCTTAATTAAAACAAAAACTGTATCCTCTGCTGTAATTAACAAAGTACTATGGTTTTTTTTTTCATATTAATAGAGTTTATAATATTCTTGGAATACTGAAAATCCTTCATCCCTCATTTAGCTCAGATATTAAAACCATTATATGTGTTAATCAGAAATGGCTGTGCATGGGAATGAGAAAAGCCCTCATCAGGCTGCCTTTTAGAAAAAGATTAACGAGGGAAATAACACAAGTGTAAGCAGTAAGAGGGGTGGTGAACCTTATCTTACCCTATAAATTGAATGTAGCTAGTACCAATATTGGCTTTGGGTCGGGATTGTGGCAGAGCTTTAGTCACAATTGTGAGAAGAAGCCAAAGTACAGGACAGGAACAATGAACTGTTGTGGGCTGCCCTCTGTGGGGAAGAAAGATCTGTGGAAGAACATCTGGGATGCCTGCCAGCAGTGACAGATAACTGTTTGTCATGTCCCTGCCCCCTCCTCTAATATCTCTCTTGGGTCTGTTGACGCAGAAACCCTCATGAAGATCCAGAGCCTTACCATTGAGATGCAAAAGCAGCAGAGTGGCTCCACTGAAAATGTGAGTATCGTGGATACCAGACTTTCATGTTGCCTGGCCCAGCAGTTCCAACTCCCTGTCACTCATCAGCAGCTCATGAACAAAACCCACAGGTGTCCTTCGTGCTCACTCCAATGACTGTGATATCAGTCCTCTCTTGCTCTCAGAAGGGGCAAGGTCTGCTTTCAGTGCTGCAGACACTACACTGGAACTCTTGTAATTCAGCAATGTGGGCTGTAGTCATAGCACCAGTTAAGATGCTAACAGCAGAACCAATGAAGGCACTAAAGTCACAAGTTAAAGTGCAGCTGCCCCACAGCCCAAAAAAGGGAAGTAATAATAATTTGTTGTTGCCTATGCCTCAAACTTTACAAAGTGGGAGAAAATATAACCATTTTAAACATAGGTCTATGCAGCCCTCTGGTTGGGAATCTTAAATCCATGAAAAATAAAAAATCACTCAAAAACACTGTTAAGAAACCACAGTTAGTAATATAAAGTGTCCTAGTCCTGCTAAAACTCTATGTATGTAAGCCCACCAAATTATGTCATTTCATTGTCAACCATCAATGTTCAATGTTGAGTATACAATCTTATTATTCCTTCTCCTCAGACTACTGGAGGCGATACCCTCACAGCCCATCCTAAATTTCATGGGCAGGTAGAAGAAAATCTTAAAATTTCAAAGGAAACATAGAGATCATTCAGAGGGCCTGAGACAGCAGCTATGGAATTCAATCTTGGTTATCCTCATTTCTCTCTTACTTTTCCTCACCCATAAAATCAATCCTTTTACCCACTATAACACCACCACTGCTATTATTGTTGCTTCCTTTTGATTCCTTTGTCTCTTACAGCTTCTGTCCTAGTCACATGCTGAATTGTACAATCAACAGCTCAGGAATATGTGGACAACATCTTCTTCCTACATGAACATGAATACCCACCTCTTCAGAACCAGAAATCAGAAACCAATGGACAGAAAAGAAGGGAACTCTTTGCTGCCCCATAACTGCAGGAAGTAGACTGAGTTGATATCCCAAATCCCCTCACCCTTCTGTTCTGCCCAGTATTCCCATTCTTAGGTCTTTCACCATATATATATATAATCAAAGAGTTAGGGATGTTAGAGGTTCCCCCTTATGAGTTTTGCAATGATTAAGAGGTCATAAGAACATGACTCATTACCTCTGTGACATTAATTGAAGAAAGAGCCTCTAGCCATAACCCACCTGACGAATTGAGAAAGCCATCACCTATGAAGAAGCTCATCCCCTCCCAAGAATAAACAAAATGGAGCAGATAAGGGCCATCACCCCCTCCTGGCCCAAGCTCCAGCAACCCCTCCCACATTCCAAGGCCTCCTAGCCCACCTTTACGTGGCCATTTGGCCCCAGGCTGTACTTGGTTTTCCATCAATTAATGTACTGTTTAAAGTCATATCCAGCCTACAGGGACAGACTGAGCTCTCCCTTAAGATCCCCACCATGCCAGCAGGAGGTGGCTGAACTCTATTCTTCAGAAACCACACCATTGGGAGAGCATCCCAATAAAATTTCTGCCTACAATTGTCAGTGTCTGCGTCCAGTGAGCACCGTTTTTCTCTAACAGGTTCATATGCAAATTGTTCCCAATGTTTCTTGAGACAGCATAATGGGCTGCTTTTTCCCTTCATTTCCAAACTCTGGTTATATCCCATTCTACTTAAACTTCAGATACTAGGCCTAGGCAACCAAGTTCAGCAAAACTTCCTTATGCCAGGGGCTTCTCCTTTCCCTACTCATTTCAGGCCTATAAACCAAGCATGGCAAAATGTCACTTACCCTTTTGTCAGGAGCTGAGTTTTTGCTGAGAATAATGAGACTAACACAAACATACACACACAACAAACACAGACAAGAACCTGTTTTCCTTCATGCTCCCTGCCTTTAGGAACCCTAGATGCCTGAAGCAAGAACCTCCCATCTGACTCTTGGAGTAAAGCACTCCAGAGGCCACAGAGCCAGGATACATGGGTGTCTTACCTCAGCTGCCAAGGAATCCACTGAGCAGCAGCATTCTCACAAGGATAATGGGTGCCATATTGAAGAGGGACAGGGTGTCCCTCAGCTTGCATTCTGCACTTTTACATTCTACAATCCTCTCTTCCATGAAAATACTTGAATGGCAACTGAATGCCAGAATAGACAGACACACCAAGTAGGCTAGGAAGGAAACAAGGCTTTATTCACTGGTGGGATACTGGAGATGTATAATCTCAAATCAGCCTTCCTGTTAAGGGCTTTTCTCACAGCTTTTGCACTGGCTGAAAAAAGAAAGTTAATCATTAGCGTGACATTTCTAAGACAGGTCTGGAAAAATTAGTGTTTTTTTTGTTTCTCAGTTAATCTTAAAATATGCATGGTACCTGGAGTCAGGTAATCTTGGCGTGATAAGCATGGGGGTGGTAAGGATTTGAAGGTATATAGAATGACAGATGTGAAGATAAAGATGCAAGTAAAGATATGAGTGAGGAAGTGCATGTTTATACCTTGTTTGGTGTAGCTAAGTGTGGGTAATGTTAAATCTGTAGCTCTGCCTTCCTCCTGATATCTGAGAAAGAGGTACATAAATTTTTCTAACATTATAAGCTATGGTACAATTCTTTAATATTTAAGCTATCCTGGGTTTTTCTAGTACTGCACTTTGTCCACTAAAAGAGCAAGGTGGATTTCAAGGCATTTGCTAGGATTGCTCCAGGTATGTGACAGAATTGTTTCAATTGTCCACATCTTTAGGTAAAATAAATCTAATAATTGGAAATAAGGATGTATGGGCTCTAAAAGATACTGGGACCACCTTCTCTGCATAAATCTCACCACCGTCATTAATCCTCCTCTCCAGAGTACAGAAACCATTCAAATGATGGGAGTTTACAACAAACCCTTGACTGCCTTTAATTCTCCCAATTACCTTTCAATTAGGACATTTATAAGACACTAATCAATTTTCACTACCGCCTCGGCCCTAATTTACCTTCCTGGAAGATATTCCTTTGATTATTCTAAGCACACTTATCTTTCTCTTAAAAGGTGGAAATTAATTTGGCACTCCTTGAACCATATTCAACAGATCAAGCTAAGGAATCAATTCCCATGAATATTCCTAACCTTTCAGGTGAAGAAGTGAAATTTAACCATCACTCTCTTTTGTATACTCTTTCAAAACTTTTAAGGTCCACACCTCAACTGATATGGGCCATATTCTTTCTGCTTCATCTATCTCTGCTTACAGGGCCTCCTCCTAGAACGTGACTGAATTCAAAGCATTCTAACTTTCCCTCTCTCAGACCAAATGTCAAATAAGAGGATTTTTAGGTTTTGCAGGATGTCATAAAAATTGGCTTCCTAATATTTCTTTGATGGCTCAAGCTTTATATGCCACCTTTTATTTAACCTAATTGACCCCCTTAAATGGGGTGAAATTTGTCAATGTTCCTTCAATGAAATAAAACCTAGTTGGCTGGAAATCCTGCTCTGGGCAAGCTATTTACAAATTACCATTTTTACTCTTGTCTATGAACAAGAAGGGAATGTCTTAGGCTTGCTTACACAAAAGCATAGAGACCAACAAAGACCTCTAAGATATTATAGCCAGCAGTTAGTTGTCTTAGCCAATGGACCTCCCTTCTATGAGGTCCACTGCTGCCACATCAAATCTTCTAGAATCATTTGAAGAATTAATTATGGGATCTCCATTAACTATTTATGTCCCTCATTTGTTGAAACACTTTCTACCAACTGTTTAACTATTTTTTCAAATTCTCTTACTTTCCCTTCCCAATGTCTCCTTTGTTCATCTTCACAACCTTAATCCTGATACTTCACTTCTTGATATTTCTGAAGAAACTCTTCATAACTGCATGACTTTAATTGACCAATTGTTAACACTTTTAATGGATTTACAAGAAACCCCAAATGATAATACACATGTTATCTGGTATACAGACGGTTGCTACCGTAAAGAGAACTCAAAAATCTATCATTTTGGATATGCTATTATGTATAATCATGAAATAATAGAAGGAAATCCATTACCGAATCATATGTCATCTCAGCTAGTTGAATGTTTTGCCCTCAGGAGAGCTTGTTTTGTTGCAGAAGGAAAAACATCAAACATATACACATATAGTGGTACGCCTTAGGGGTTTGTCTGGCAATGACAATATGTCCTGCCAAAGTTTCATGGGCATTTAAGATCAGAAAGTGAAGCAAGCCTCTCCATATAATAAAATAGTAGCATTTCATTAAGGAGCTTACAGACTAGGAAGCTGATGCTGGGTGTCTGAAGGGTTTTTAGAGTAGTGTTTACACTGCCCAACAGGTTACAAAGAGTTATATAGGGTAAGAGTAAAGAAGGCAGAGAGCCAAGTCAGGGTTTTCAGGATCATAAATAAGTCTCTTTGAGGTTATTGGTACTTAGCAGGAATAGAATTAGAACAGAAACCTATCTTGCTTAGAGATATGCAAGTGCATTTTATGATGCACTTATGGGGGCTTGTCTTTTCTAGGAATTTATGGCTTCTCTGATTTATGGCATCACTTTCCACCCCTCAAAAAATCCACTTGTAAACATTCTACAACCCTCTTTTCCATGAAAATCCCTGAATAGCAATTGAATGGCACGTCTGGAGGCAGAATCTTCAATAAAAATATAAGGCACAGATACTAACACCTATGCCTGCTATTGTCAAGGGGAAAATTAATAATGCAGATCCCCAAACTCTGTTAGGCTGAAAGGGAATTCTGTCAAAAATTTTCCATCTCCAGTAGAAATCTGCAACTCTCCACACAACCAGAATTCATTCTGGTTAAGAATTTAAGCCACATGGATTGCCCATTTCAGGAATTCATTTCCTTTTTTTGTGGTAAAGATTAGAAATATTAACCAATGGTCAAAATACAAGATGTTTAGTAGGAATTCACATGAGGAGTTCATGAGTGTTCAGCAATCTGCAAGTTTCAGGCCCATCTCCTGAGAATATAGTTCCTAACATTGATTTATTCCCCAGGGAATTGTACCAAATTTTAGCCCCCAAGGGTTCTATAGCATTTAGTAGTGCATTATATCATGGAGCCTGTCCATGTAACCATAATGTGTGTCACTTCTGTCCCAGTTTCTATTGAGGAGGCTTTCTGTAAACTGGAGCAATGGAGACCTTCTACATATATGATAGGAGTCAGAGTTCTTGTTAATTCCTTTCCCTGTACCCTAGTAATGAGAATATCTATCCACTTGGGTGATATTTTCTGGAGTAAGCCCCAACAAATTTGGTGGGTGGTTTTGGGTATGACCTGTGGCAATATCACTATGAGTCACTGCTCAGTTATGGTTGGGAGAATGCCTTGTTCTGGCCTCAGGGCTTACTGCTGATGGAGTGGACATTGGGGTCTTGAAACATTCATATACTGAGGTTTGTCCAGTCACCAGTCTACTATTTGTGAGCCTAATTTCTTCCTGTATTTGTGGTGTCCACCTATGGAGTCAGTTGTTTGAAGATAGTTATTGTAGGTGTTGTTTTAATATACCATTCTTTGTTCCTATCAAATCAGGGGCCTGGGGATTGTATGGCACATGAAAGTGCCAGGCAATTTGTCTATTACTTAAATACATATTTTTTATTTTTTAAAGATACTTAGATTACATAAATGTTACACAAAAAATATAGGGATTCCCATATGCCCCACTCCCCACACCCCCCACACCCTCCCACATAAACAACATCCTTCATTAGTGTGGCACACTCATTGCAATTGATAAATGCATCCTGGGGCATTGCCACTCATCATGGACCATAGTTCACATTGTAATTTATACTCTTTCCCAAATAATTTTGCAGGCTGTGAGAAGATACATAATGGCTTATATCTGTCATTGCAATGTCATTCAGGATGATTCCCAGGTCCTGAAACAGCCCCTGTATTACACCTGTTTTTCCCTCTCCCTGCCCCCAGATCCTCCAGTGGCCACTGCCTCCATATCAGTGTTGTACTTTCTTCCATTATTATAATCACAGTAAGTCTATAGTAGAAGAGAGTAAGTCCACTCTAGTTCATAGTTCATAACTTAATCCTGAGGATTCTGGGGTGGTGATGTAACTCCACCTCAAATTAAGAGGGAGCTTTGATCCCATACAGCCAATGGATGGAACTCTCTTACTTGCAGTTATAGTCTCTCTCATTTCCTTGGTATGGTGGCTGTCAGTGCTCACATTCCTGTTAGTTGTCCTTAGTGAGTCCAATGAACTGGAAAACAGTATTGCAACTCCACTGAGGCTCAAAACCTGGTTGGCACATGGACAGCCCAAAGATTCAAGTCTCTCATATTACATATTACTGTCATTTTACATCTACCAACTCCAGCGCCAAGTATGGGTTCAACTAGAAGGGACAGGTGAACCATGTGTAGGGAAGCCATACCTGAGTCCAACTCTGTCACTCTCAGGAGCACAAACTCCAAAGTAGGACTCACTGACAAGGCACCAAACTCCAAAGCTATCTGCCCTGACCACAAGACCTGAGTGCCTCCAGAGCCCTCAGGACCCCCACTATTTGGAGTAGTATCCACATTGGCAGTCTATGAGATCCTGCTGAGATGTGCATAAGTTTTACCTCTGGGATGACCTCCCAACTCACTTTGAAGTCTCTTAGCCCTATAAACTCATTTGTCTTTACCTTTTCCCCCTTTTATTCATGGTTTTTTTCCATGTAGTGGTTATCACACTCACCACACTCAATTTCTCTTTCTTCCACCTAGTCTTGCACTTAGTGACGTTTAAAATGGATGCCTTGGTCACTAACAATGGGTTGTGGATACCCACACGTACAGGAAAATATTTCAAGTCCTAGTATTGTTGAGGCTTGATTTGCTTTTCAACATCCAAAATCCTGCAGAATGCTTGAAGCAATATCTACATAGCTTGGTGTGTTCTTTTGTCCATCGGACAGAGGAAAGGGACCCAGGTATTGTATTCATCAGCATTGCTTGGCTTGTATTCACTGTGGTATCTGCCCCATATTATGGAGTAGAGGGTTCAGCCATTGAGCACATGTTGGACAGGACTCACTGTCTGTAAACATATCACTCTACTTCAAGGGCAAATGTAATATTTTACATGCTTCACATACACTCTTAGGAACCTTCTGTCCCTATTTATTGTGTAGCCAATCTGCTTGATCATGACTTCCATCAACCCATCTAATTTTAGCTAATGTTTTGGCTTCCAGGTTTCCCTGAAGCATGAGTGAAATATGGGCTGGAATATGCCAAATTGTTATTTTGGCATTGGTTGTTCTTTTTTTAACCTAACCCAAATATCTTCTCAGAGGGCTTTACCCTATTTATCCTAACTAGCTATGTTCCATTTCTCTTATTGCCAGTATCCCATCCAGAGAATCAAACTATGACACACAGCCCAGCTGTTGGAGCATATGGAGACTGGTGTAGTCTCATGTACTATAACCATCCAGATGGCTCATAGCTCAGCCCATTGACTGCTTTAATGCTCTCCTTCACCCATCCATATGGTGGTAATAGTTATTTGAACAGCTGTCATGTGCCATCAGGGGTGTGGTCCTCTGCAGAAACCATCACATACCAGGCATCTTCCAATGGGGCTCCTACTCATTATATTATTAATGCTGTTTTCTCTATTGCTGGAATGGGTGGCGTAGGAGAATTTGGATCCTCTACATATGTAACTGTCCGAAATAATTTATGTAACTCTTTTGATAGTGGCTAGTATGGAGAGAAATCCATTGCTGTAAATAAGTATTTGATTTTTATAGTGTGCTAGCCCATGCACAAACACTTTTTGACTGACTACAGGTGTCTTTGACTGTCATTTCCACTTATTGGAAATGATATTCACAGTTATTGGCAAAGTCACTATTATAGGCTCAGTTTGCATAAGACCAACATATACTGCTAACAGTTGTTTTTCAATATGACTGTATCATTGTTCTGTTCCTGTTCATTACTGGGACTAGAACCCAAGTGGCACTCCTTTCCTGCTTTGTTTTTGCCACAGGACCCACCCCAAACCTTCTGGGTAGGTGGCAATATTCAATTCACAAGCTTACCTTGCTATTAAAGTGCCTAGAGATTGGATCTGTTTTACAGCCATTTGCTATAACTTTGACAGGGGTGACCTTTGACTTACCTGACCAAACTTCCCCTAGGAATTTTATAGACTGTCCAGGCACCTGGATCTAGGCATTTTTGGTGGCTCATCTTCAACATTACAGGCACTGCAATGGCAGGTGCACCATTTTTGGAGATGAAATACTATAAGAAGTAAGCATAATATTGTCAATATAGTGAAACACAGCAACATTTGTTGGTTTTTCCCATTTCGCTAGATCAGATGCCACCACTGCATGACAGATGGTCAGGCTGTGTAGGTGCCCTTGTGGTAAAACCTGGAAAGTCCACTGACCCACTTCCACATAAATGCCTACTGACCTTGGCTATCTTCAGCTAATAGGATACTGGAAAGCTGTTAACAAAGTCTAATACATAATGGAACTCTCCTAACTGGGAAAATAAGTTATCAAGAAACATTGCAAAATTTGAAACTGTGGCATGAATAGGAGGAACAATCTCATTTCATTCTTGATAATAGACCATCCTTCTCCAACTGTCATCAGGTTTTCTCACTGGCCATACAGGACCATTAAAGGGCTCTGTGCTGGTCATATGCTCCCCACTCTGGCCAGTTCTTGTAGTGTTTCATTGATTTCAGCATGTCCACCTGGGAGGCAATGTTGTTTAGTATGGGTGACCCTCCTGGTTACAGGCAAGTGCACTGGGTACCAATAAGTAACACCTCATTTAGTTTATTTCATCCTGGATCTGTGAAGGCAAAATTCACTGGTGGTGACCCTTAATATATATTAGGGTATGGGAGAAATATATATGACAAAAATTTTAGAGGGTGAGGCATCCCATTTGTAATGTTTGGGTAGTTTGCACTACTCATATGGGTTTCCCCTCATATCCTTCTATCAGCTTTAGAAGCCCATAGGTCTTCTCATAGGGATTCTCATAAGTCAGTGTGCTCTGTGCTCCAATATCAATAAGGGCTACAATGCACAAATGGTTTTGCGGACACCAGTGGATAACTAGCTCTATGTGAGGCCTTCTGTTCACCTGGTGTCACCCATAATTGCAGGTTACTTTGGCCCCATCCCTAGCCTACAGAGACAGGGGTATCCACTCCCTTATACAAGACTTACTTTCCTCAGGAGCTGCTAAGGGAGTAATAACCAGTGGCAAAGATTTACATGTAGGAAGTAGATGATATTTTTACTCCTTACGCAGTTTTGTCAGAGACCTATTAATATAACATTAGGTGGTTGTTTGCTTTTTGAATTGGGAGACTGCAACAATTATATCAGCCTATAATGGTTTAAAGTTACATATATGGGCCCCCTCTTTCCCTTCCAAGATCTCTTTGGTTAATTTCTTTACCCCTTTTGAACAAACTAATTCCATCTCACCTGGGTCTGCTCTTGCTTGTGCCATCTGGTGAATGGGCTAGCCAAATAGTGGGCTTAGAATATCTACTAATGTCCTATTCTGGGCTGGAAGCATAATTTGGAAGATTTTATCCTTTATACTGCCTGTGAACATTTCATCATCAGATCCACAAAAGTTCAGCATATGATGCCTACTAATTCTCTGACTATATTCTGCAATTCTATAGATGACCATTTGCCTATTGTAAATGATATATCCCCTTAATTAGGCCAGACCAATTTTGCTGCTTAAGTGTGCCATACTAATATTTATTGAATGCTTTCTGGTCCTTCTGTGCCTGGTGAAGATGCTGATGAAGAGAAAGAGATGTAATTATGCTGGCCATTTTTGTCAATTTTATTCCTAGAAGCATAATACCATTTCCTCTTGCATCCCATAATCTAACCAAACAGGTGTACTCTCTCAACCTTTTTGTTTAAAGGTTTCTGTTAGTTCTTCTAATTCTGCAGGGATATCCTCTTTTATTACTGTCTGATTTTGACCAGGAATCTCTTCCTGTGTGTCATTAAGAGACCTGATTACTTTCTTTTTTATAGTTATTAATGGTATTGCTTTTCCAGACTCATCTTCAATTGTAATTTTCTCCTTCAATCTTTACTCTTCTGCACTCTCCCAGAGATCCCATGCCTTTGAATCCCAGGTTTCCCTCTGGATAACTGCTCAGACCTGCCACTGTGGCATCCTGCATCCATGCATTCTGGAAACTTTACATTTTATTACTTCTAATCATCCCTCTTTGGTTTGTACCTTTTTGCCAATACATTAGCATAGTTGGAACAGGCTAACCTAACATAATTTTCTAGAGCTAAAGACTTCTAATCTCCTTACTTCAGCATGTGCTTTTAAAAGAATTATTCGAGAATTTTTAGATTTGCAGAACAATCATGCATAAAATACAGGATTTCCATACACCACTCCAACAACAGCAATTTGCATTGGTGTGGAACATTTCTTATAAACGATGACATCAAATTTTTATAATTGTACTATCAATTAAAGTCCATGGTTTAACTCAAGGTTTTCTGTTTCTGTAGTGCAGGTCCAGGGAATTTTTAAAAAATTATTCTGTTATCATATACATGATCTAACATTTCCCTTTTTAAGCATATTTAGATATATATTTCAGTGATGTTAATTTTGTTCCCCATGTGGTGTTACCATCACCACCATCAATTACCAATATATTTCCATTATTCCAAATAGGAACATTGCACGTTTTAAGCCTTAACTTACCTTTCCATATCCTCACCATATCCCCTTGTAATATATATTCTAGATCCTGGCTATGAGTGTGCTCATTCTATCTTGTCCAAATCAATGATATAATACAATATTTGTCCCTTTTGCCTGGCTTATTTCACACAAACTTATATCTACGAGGTTCATCCATGTTGTCACTTGTATCATAATTTAATTTCACTTTAAGGTTGAAAAGCATTACATTCCATGCATATACCACATTTTATTTATCAGTCCATCAGATGAAGAACACTTGAGCTGCTCCAATTTTTTGGCAATGCTAACTATGAGCATCATATGTAAATGTATGTTTGAGTCCTTGCTTTCAATTCTTTTGGGTATATACCTAGTAGTGGGATTGCCAGGCCACAAAGTAGTTCTATATGTACCTTTTTGAGGAATTGCTAGAGTGTGTTCCACAATGGCTGCCGCATATTACATAGTCACCAACAATGAATGAGAGTTCCTATTTCTCCACATCCTCTTAAACACTTGTTTTTTATAGCAGCCATTCTCATTGGTGTGAATAGTATCTCATTGTGGTTTTTATTTACATTTCCTTGATGGCTCATGATGTTGAGCATCTTTTCATGTGCTTTCTGGCCATTTGCATATCTTGTTCAAATCTTTAGCCCATTTTTTAATTGGGTTGCTTCTCTTTTCCTGTTAAATTGAAGGATTTCTTTATATAGTCTGGATAGTAACCCTTTATCAGATATGTGGCTTCCAAATATTTTCCCCTATTGTGTAGGTTATCATTTCCCTTTCATGATAAAGTACTTTGAGAATAAAAAGGTTTTAATTTTACAAGGTCCCTTTTATCTATTTTTTCTTTTGTTACTTGTGCTTTGGGTATATCTAAGAAACAATTGCTTAACACAAAGTCTTGAAGTTGCTTCCCTACACTTTCTTCTAGGGGTTTGAGAGTTTTAGCTTTTACATTAAGGTCTGTGATGCATTTTGAGTTGATTTTTATATATGGTGTGTGTTAGGGGCTCTTCTTTTTTTTGCAAATGGAGATCCAGTTTTCACAACACCATTTGTTGAAGAGGCTATTCTTTCCCAATTTTGTGGTCTTTTCTACCTTGTCAAAATTCAGTTAGCCAAAATATGAGGGCTTATTTCTGAGCTCTCAATTTGATTCCATTGGTATCTACACCTGTCCTTGTGCCAGTTCCATGCTATTTTGATTATTGTGGCTTTGTAATAAGTTATAAGATCATGAAGTATAAGTCATACTACTTCATTCTTCTTTTTCATGGTGCCTTTGTCTATTTTGGGTACCATAGCATTTCATATAAACTTAATGATTGGCTTTTCTATTTCTTCAAAGATGGTTGTTGGAGTTTTGATTGGGATTGCATTGAATATTTAAAATTCTTTGGGTAGTATTGATAGCTTAATGATATTTAGTCTTCCAATCCTTGAAAACACAATATCATCTCATTTATTTAGATCTTCTTTGATTTCTTTTATCAATGTCCTGTAGTTTTCTGTGGAAAATTTCTTTACATCCTTGGTGAGACTTGTTCCTAGATATTTGATTCTTTTGGCTACTATTGTGAATGGAATTCATTTCTTGATTTCATCTTCTGATTGTTTATTGCTTGTGTATAGAAACACTACTGATTTTGTGGTGTTGATCTTGTACACCACCACTTTGTTGAATTCATTTTTTAGCCCTGGTAGCTTATTGTATATTTTTTAGGATTTTCTGAATGTAGGATCATATCACCTGCAAAGTAGGAAGGTTTTGTTTATTCCTTTCCAAATTTAATGCCTTTTATTTCTTTCTCATGCCTAATTTATCTGGCAAGAGCTTTCAGTACAATGTTGAATAACAGCAGTGACATTGGTTGTCTTCGTTTGCCAAAGGGCTGTCAATACAAAGTACCAGAAGTGGGTTGGCTTTTATAATGTGAATTTCATTTAGGGTAAATCTTGCCATTTTGATGCCATGAAATATTCAAGTCAAAGCATCATTTGAGATGCATTCTTGAACAAAATCAGCTACTGGTGATCCTGGTGTCTTGCCACATGGTGAAGATGACAGTTGATCTCTGCTGAATTCCCTGCCGGAGACTCCAGTATCTACTATCTCCTAGAGCACAGCTGTGAGCAACCAGTCTTAGGGCTTATCTCTTTCCAAGTCTCCTTTCTCAGTCTCAGCTGTTCTTTTTTCTTCCAAAATTCAGTTGTGGGCTATCAGTCATTTGGCTCCTTCTTCAGCCTTGAGGTTCTCCCTGCGTGCAGGCTCTTAGTGAGTTAATGAGTAGGCTTTCATTGCTAGCAATCCTCATCCTCTTTCATGGTAGAGTGAAAAATGTCAGCTTCCATTCTCTGTCTTTCTCTATGTCTCCATTTATCTAAAGCTCTAGTAAGAGGGTGGAAACCCAGCTTGAGACACACTTCACTGATGTAGTACAATCTAAAGTGTCCAACACCCACAGGAATGGATTAGTTCAAGAACATAAATTTTCCATTTTGGAATTCATAAAAAACTTCAAAGGGTCACAGTGGGCATCCTTGTCTTGTTCTTGATCTTAGAGGGAAAATGTTCAGTCGTCACCATTAATTAGGATGCTAGCTGTGGGTTTTTCATATGTGCTCCTTATCATGATGAAGAACTTTTCTATTCCTAGTGTTCTAAGTGTTTTTATCAAAGAAGGGTACTGTATTTTGTCAAATGCCTTTTGTGCCTCAATTGACATGATCATGGTTTTCTCCCCCCTCCATTCTGTTAATGTGGTATATTATATTGATTTTTCCCATGTTGTACCAACCTTGCATAGCAGGGATTAATGTCATTTGATCACGGTGTATAATTTTATATACTGCTGGATTTGGTTTGCTAGTATTTTTTGAGGATATTTGTATCCATGTTTATAAGAGATATAGGTCTATAGATTTCTTTTCTTGTGGTATCTTTTTTTGTGGGCGAAGTTGCTATGAGGGTGATGTCCTTATAGAATGAGTTAGGAAATGTTGTGGCTTCTTCAAGTTTTTTGGAAGAATTTGAGCAGAATTGGAATGATTTCTTCTTGGAATATTTGGTAGAATTCCCATTGACAGCCATTTGGTCCTAGGCTTTTATTTGCTGGGAGGTTTTTTTTTTATTATTACTGATTCAATCTCATTCCTAGTAATAGGTTTCTTTAGATCTTCTATTTCTTCTTGAGTCAATATAGTTAGTTTGTGTGTTTTTAAGAATTTGTCCAATTCATGTAGGTTATCTAATTTATTTGCATATAGTTGTTTTTTGTATTCTGTCATAGTCATTTTTATTTCAGTGGGGTTGATAGTAATGCCCCCTTTGATTTTCTGATTTTCAATTTTTTATCATTTCTTTCTTATATAGGTCACCCAAGCTGAACAAAATCCATTTTATTGATATTTTCAAATATTCAACTTTTTGTTTTTTTTTCATTCTATTGTTTTATTTTTTTGCTTGTTTGTTTGTTTCCTATTTCATATATCTCCATTATGATCTTTGTTATTCCCTTCCTTCTGCTCACTTTAGGTTTAGTTTGCTCCTCTTTGGCAAGTTCTTCCAGTTTTCACTTTAGGTTTCTGATTTGAAGCCTTTCTTCCTTTTTTAATGTAAGTTTTTAAAGCTATAAGTTTCTTTCTTAGCACTTCCTTTGCTAACTCTCATAGGTTTTAGTATTCTGTATTTTCATTTTAATTCACCTAAAATATTTCCTAATTTCACTTCTGAATTACTATTTAACCCATTAGTTGTTTAAGAGTATGCTGTTTAATTTCTACTTTTTTGTGAATTTTACATTTCTCTCTCTTTTAATGATTTCTAGCTTCATCCTGTTGTAGTTGAAGATTATACATTGTCTGTTTTCAATACTTTTGAATTTATTAAGATTTGTTGTATGACTCAACATACATTCTATCCTGAAAAATGATCCACATGCAATGTGAATTCTGTTTTCTGTTGAGTTCCGTGTTCTATATAAGTCTGTTAGCTCTAGTTGGATTAGTTTGTCATTCAATTCCTTTACTTCCTTACTGATCTTCTGACTATATGTTCTATGCATTATTGAGAATGCTGCCCTAAATTCTCCTACTATAAATGTGAAATCACCAATTTCTCCCTTCAAATCTGTCAGTATTTGATTCATATATTTTGGGACTATGCTGTTAGTTGCCTATATATTTTTAATTGTTACATATTACTGCTGAATTGTCCCCTTTATCAGTATAAATTGACCATATTTGTCCCTCATAACTGCTTTTTACTTGAAGTCTATTTTATCTGATATTAGTACAACTCCCCCAGCTCTCTTTTGGTTACTACTTGCATGGTATATTTTACATCCTTTCACCCTCAACCTACATGTATCTTTGAATTTAAGTTGAATCTCTTATAGATAATGTAGAGTTGGGTCACGCTTCTTTATGCATTCTGCCAGACTCTCCTTTTTGACTGGAGAATTTAATCCATTTAAATTTAAAGCCTCTGTTGGTAATATGGAACTTTCCTTTGCCATTTTGTTTTTAGCCTTTTAACTGTAGTAACTTTTTGTCCCTCACTTCCATTAAAGCCCACTTTTATATTTATTTTCTTTATTTTGTGTTTTACCATATTGCACAACTTCACATTTTTAACTGTATATATATTTCCTTGTTGTTACTATGGGTTTAAAATTCAACATCCTAAATATATTATAAACATACTTGGTTCAATACCAAGTTCACTTCAATAGCATGCACATATACTTTTCCTACACCACTCTTTCCCCCCACAATTTTTTGTGCTTGTTATTGCTTATGTCTTTGTACATTGTATATAAAAAAAACAATAATTTATCATTACTTTTAATGCATTTGCATTTTACCACCTGTAGGAAGTAAGGTACATACCACTGTCTAGTGCCCTTTCCTTTAAGTCTTAATAATACCCTTTAGCACTGTTTGTAGGGCAAGGCTAGTGGTAAGGAACTCCTTTATCTTTTGTTTATCTAAAGATATCCTATTCTCTCCCTCTTTCAGAAAGAGGGACTTGCAGGATAAAAAATTCTTGGCTGGGAATTGTTTTCTTTCAATGCTTTAAAAATTTCATCCAATTGCCTTCTTTATTAGTAGTATAATTAATTATTTGTATTACTAATATTATTATATTAGCCTATCAGTTTCTTTTCTTCATTTATTAATTAAAAATTGGTAAGCTTACAGAACATGCATGCATAACATACAGGCTCCCATACATCACCCCACCACTGGCACCTTGCATTCTTGTGGAACATTTGTTACAAATGATGAAAGATATCATCAAAATATTAGTACTAACTATAGGTAGTAGAGAAACATGATTTATCTTCATTTGAAATGATAACACAGAAACCTAAGGAAATTATAGAATACATGAGCCCTGCCTCATAAAAGAAAATATGCTAACTTATTGCAAGTAAACAATCAAAACTTTAAAGATAAATGAAACCCTGGTAGAGCAACAGTTTTACAGTGTATTCTTGGAACAGAAAGATATCTAAAACTGCAATGTTCAGCCTGGTAATTTGTATACTGGAAAAGACATCTCCACAAAGATACACCCAACCTGATAAGAAAGGACCCTACTAGGCACTTCTAACTTAATTGTGGGCAACTAAATTAGAGAGCATTGATTCTTGGATTCACATTTTTCTTTAAAGAAATTTCCTACCCTGCCTGGAAATCCATACCTACTGGATATCTAAGGCTCAAAATGACCAAGGATCAGAATCAGAGAGCATCTGACCTAGACACTATCCCAAGACACCAGACCAGGTCTCTACAGTTAATACTGGTAATCTTAGGCTTAAGTCACCCAAAAGTGAATGGCTTCTGATTAAGAGAGCTAACACAAGAACCAGGACAAGACTTGATTTTCATCAAATGAAATAAACTCAATAATATTCATTATTATCTTATTAGGTCTCATTGACATTTTTAATCCCACCTTCACCTCAGTCCATCTTTGTCCCTCCAATAATGAATAATAAATCCTAACCATTTTTTAGATTTTCTTTCTTACCCTTACTCTCTTCACAGTCCATTGTCATTCATCATCTTTTTTTCCAAGCAAGAAAATGGACTGATGATGTAGAAAATCTATCAAATTCCTGGTTCTGTGCTAATTTAGACTCCCCAGAAGGGCCCCATTTATTGGCCACATCAATAGGCATTCAAACCTGGAAAACATTAAAAACGTCAAAGAGAAAATGCAAATATTATATAAACTAGTGAACACAGCAACTTACGACTTAGTTGGTTAAATCATAGATCTTGGAAAGACTGGATTCATAGCATATTTCAAACCTTGCTAATCCTTTTATTTTTTTTTTTTTGCTAATCCTATTTAATGTTACTAAAATATCTCTTACTCATTGTTTCATCAGAATTATACCCACCACCCCTTCCTATGTCATGCTGTTACCAGATTTTGTCACGGTTCTTGACTATGCTGTAGAAATGAATTTCAAGGGCATATCAGATTAGTTAGGCCAGTAATTCATTAAGGAATGGTGAGAAGAGAAATGGGAGAAAATAACAGATCATAGGTCCCAGTTAGAGAGGATTGCGCTGAAGAGTGATAAAGAGTACCAATTTACAGGCTACAATTTCCCATTATAGATTATAAATGTCCAGCTTTTATTTTCATGTTGATCCAGGCAGAGGCAAAGAAGGCTCAAACAGATTTCCAAAGGCAAGACAGAGATTCAGGCTTTGCACCTGCTTTTTGAAACATTAATTATTCTATCCCATTCCTAATGGCATGGGAGGAGTCCCAGCTGTTTGCTGTTTTAATTGATTACCCCACCCATCAATCCCCCAGAAGTGCCCAATGATAATGTCCCTGGAGTTATCCATGGTTTCTCCTGGCTTCTGGAGGAAATCTCATTCATGAGGATTTTCCAGAAGCCATCTTGGGCTATTGATATCCAAGTGGCCTTCTTGCCAGGTTCCAGATCCATATATTGATTCCCTATTTTACTAGCCTGCTTCAGTGCTATTGTGTCAAAACCTTGATTTTGAAGCTTGCTTTTACGAAACTTATTTCTGTAATGATGAAACTAAGCCTAATTATAATTATAATTAATGTCTGAGTCATGCCCTGAATGCCTCCTTGTTGTTGAAATGTGGGCCCTTTTTAAGCAAAGCTATGAAAAGTAACTCACTGCTTTTCCCCTACATGGGCTATTACTCTCAGGGATGATTAGCCCTGGTGCAGAAGGATTAATAACAAATGTTAGTCAACAATGTTTTTGGAGAAAGATCATTATGAAAAGGGGGAAATGTAAAAAGAAATAGAACAAAATAGAGTTCCGTAGCTAAAAGACTTGAAATGGTGTCAGGAGGTCATTCTGGAGGTTACTCTTATGGAAATCTCAGCAAGATATCACAAACTGCCAAAGTATGAAAACTTTAAACAATAATGTTCTTCAAAACCCTAATAACATCTGGACACCATGAAAAGAAAAAGAACTCAGTAAATTGCTTAATCTGATGGACAATAGAAATACTCCAAATATCAACCAATCACAAAAAACTTATCTTTTTCTGTTTCTTTACAAATCCTTGCCTGGAAGTGCCAAGATGAGACGCAATTTGGGTTTCTCCCTGAATCTGTGCTCCCCAAATTGCAATTCTAAGACCCAAAATACATACCTTTGTTGCCTTGCAGCTTAGTTTGCAATATCTCAGCTAAAAGGTGCCTGTAATTGATGGGGAAATAGAAAATAAAATCAAAATAATCTGCCAAACCAGAAAACCTCTCCACTAAGATAGAAGAGGAAGAAAAAACATTTTATTATTGAATAACCATTAAATGAGAAGGTGCTAGATCATAAGCAATCTGCAAAGAAATTGCAAAGGCAGACAGAAATCTTATGCTTTTTATGTGACTAAGCAGATACAGCCCATTACATACACATTTCTCATAATGTCAGAGACAGAGGCAGGTTTAAAATTTGCAACCAATAACATTCCTCACCCCATCCTACTGAGTCATGTTAATCTCTTACCAGTTATAATGGCGATATTTTCTTTAATTAAGTTTCAATCAAATGTATTCCTTCCTTGAAGAGACCTTTTTGTGTGGTAAAATTTGCAAGAGACTTAGCCATTTATATACATTTCAAATTTGTATATATATATTTCAAAATGTCAGAGAACAGACTTACAATTATGGGTTTTCTAATGTAAATACCAAAAGAGATGTGAAGGAGGAGGAAGTCTTCTCCCTTATGTCCAACAAGAATAATAAAGCTATTCCTCTTTTTAATTTGTGTTTGCACTTATATATCACACAAACACATAGAGATAAGTGCAGTTCCTAATGATGTTAAGGGAATATATAAAGTTAAAATCAAGAAAAGTTGCATGTCATCTGTCTTGAAATTGGAACCTAGATCAAGTGAAATGGTTTGGGACTCAGCCAAACAATTGACTAAAAGCCTCTGTCTTTTTCCTTGAAGATACCTGCTGACAGAAGACATCCATTCCAGTAATGGGAAAAGGATAGTCTTGGGAGGAACAACCAGGAGAGAAATATCTTTTAGTCAAAATAAGCCAATTTTAATAATTAATGGAGCAATTGCTTCTTTTATTTATCCTCTCCCCAAGCACTTCACTCCCTGTTGGAACCCTTTAAACCATTAGTGTTTCCTAGGCTTCAAGAGATTTCGGCACCCATATCCAACAGAGCCAGGTGGTTTTGTTATTTTGGGAATTCAAAACACATTGAAAAGGGGAAAATGGGGATT
The DNA here is from genome assembly GCA_029593785.1 of Cabassous unicinctus. Classification (NCBI taxonomy): domain Eukaryota; kingdom Metazoa; phylum Chordata; class Mammalia; order Cingulata; family Chlamyphoridae; genus Cabassous; species Cabassous unicinctus. The sequence continues at coordinate 19,014 of JAQZBX010006839.1, read as the reverse complement.
ATCTGTCAGAAGGGGTCTGCTTACATGACCACTGAATCCCTATGTTGGAATGGGTGCCTGTCTCTGGTATAGATTAGGGACAGGCATGGAAGTTAAGGCTGACTGAATGGCAAGACTAACATGGGTTATAATATAGCTATAGTACAAATTGTAATTGCTTCAACAACTTACCAGAGATCACACAATTTAGGACTTCCTTGTCTCTTAGTGTCCATTATAAACTCTCGATCATTTTGGGTTCACCCTTAGGTGGGAGCCTGTGTGTAGGTGCATCTTTCAGCCTAGGGCAGGGTAAGACTTGCTGCTGACAAAATTTTGGTTTGGGCCAGTAGGGGTGTTGCTTGTGAAATTAACAGACAACATCAGACTAAGAGTTTGTCTTTCATGAATTTCTATTAAATCCAGAATATGCATGGTCTCTTTCATTGTCCCTAAGGAAGACTGATATGTGTGAATATTAATGTGTGGTGACAGCTTCAAAGCCACAAAAATCCATCCAACAATGTATATTTGTGTGGGGTCCAATGTCTCCCATGTGGGTCACTCTCACTCTTCAGGAGAGTTACTATACTAGTCAGGGTTCTCTAAGAAAACAGAGCTAATATAATATATCTGTAAATATTATAAAATTTTAAAAATTTTTCTCACATAGCTGTGGGGATGCACAAGTCCAAATCTGTAGGGCAGGCTATAAGACAAGAACTCTGATGAAGATCTTCATGAATTCCCCAGGAGACACTGGCTAGCTGAAATAAAGATGGAAATTCTCTCTTCTGACTGTTGAAATAATCGCCTGTCCCTTTAAAGTCTTCAACTGATTGGATGAGACATTCCTCATTACTAAAGGCAATCTTCTAGTTGACTACAGATGTATTCAGCTATAGATACAATAAACTTATTGATGATTTAAGTACACAAACTGTAACAATCAAGCCAGTGCTTGCTAACCAAACAACCAGGCACCAGTACCTTGCCAAATGGAAATATGAATGTAACCATCACACTGCCCCTTTCCTCAGTCCCTTGCTGGATGCCAGACAGTGGAGAAAGTCACCCATTTTTCAGGTACTCCAGAGCTCATTAGAATCAATTGAGTCAAGAGTGCCTTTACACAGGAAATCACCACCATCACAAATCATAGAAATCACTGGAGAGCTGTTGCTTTTCTGCATGTCCCAGATAAAGTACAGGACGCAAGAGTCAACACAATTGGCCAGTCTTCATGTAGCCATATTAGTACTGGATCCCTTAGCCAACATTAAGCCCCATGTCCACATTTTGACAGACTCTTGAACCATTGTCAATGGTCTGTCTATCTCATCCAGAAAATGCCAGGAAAATTTAATATCCAAAGTGAATCCCTTGGAGAAATTGACTCTAGGAATAATTTGCCTCACAGAGACCCTAATATAAAGGAGGCCACATATGTCTCTACACAAACTAAACTCACCTTACTGGACATCACTGGCACACTTATCCACTTTGGAGAGTTCCATACATTATTCTGAGTGTCCAAGGAAGCCATTTCACTTCTCAGAATACACAATTCTGAGTTCTTGAAGACTTTCAAAAAAAATTTGACTGCTGGTATCTTATAACCTTCATCCTTGAATGTTACCCTTTTGCCCAACATCTAGATAGACTTGTAAGAAAGTCAAGTTTCTCCCTTCTTTGGAACCACTTGGAGGTTCAATCATGCAAGCCCCTGATGATGAACAGGAACATTCATCCCAGAGCCAGCCCCTAATAAACATAAAAGCCCTAAACATTTCCATGTCCTTTAAAGTTATTTTCAAGTCACCTGGAATGCCTGTCCTACTCTCCCCTGGAAGTCTCAGCATGTCAGTAATAAACATTTTCATACTGTCTTGGTGTTTCTGCAGTGTCATTCATCTTGACGTCCAAAAAAACTGGCATGGGGCTCCAAACTTTTAAAGTGTAGCCACAAATATGAGTGTGAAAAGAGTTGTGCTGGATGGTGAAGAAAGAGATTCAATGTGTGGATGTTTAATTGCACACTGTGATTATGCAAAGAGTGACAGATAAATTGCACAGAAATGTGTGCAAAATGTTGGATTTGGGTGGAGTAAAGATTGTGTGTAAGGTATATTTGTTTAACAAGTGTTCATGGAGAGGCAGTTGAATGGTGCAATGTGGTGGGAAGAGTGTGGCATAGCCTTTTTGGGCAATATGTATAAGCTCAGAGAAAACATGCAATGATCAGAAATTTAATGGTTTGCAAAGAATGTGTAAGGCATATAAATTGAATGACACAGATTAGGTGAGCATGATTGATAGATGAATGGAACACCTGGGAATGCAAGGAATCCTAGATAGATTGTAGAACCTGTGTGCAAGGATTTTTTTAAAAATTGCCAATAGAGGCTTTGCAAGGATAAATGACACAGTGTATTAGCCCAAGGGATGTTGATGCAAAGGACCAGAAATCAGTTGGCTTTTATAAAGGGTACTTATTTGGAGTAGAAGATTATACACAAGGCCAAAAAGCGTAAATTATTTCCCTTACCAAAGTCTTTTGTCACGTTTTGGAGCAAGATGGCTGCCAGTCTCTGCAAGAGTTCAGCCTTCTGCCTTCCTCTTCAGGCTCTGTGGTCTGAGCGTCTTCTGATCTCAGCTGCAGGCTGGGAGAAGGCTCATCTCTCTCCCCAGGGCTTGTTCCTTTCCAGGCTCAGCTGCTCTGCTGTCTTCACAAGGTCAGCTGTAGACTATCAGGCTCTTTCTCTTCCTGGGACATCTACTGTGTCTAACAGAGCCTTCTCTCCTTCCTCATGTATCTGCTTCTTTGTGTATTTACTTCCCAGGGCTCCAGCTTCAAAACTCGAACTCTATCTTCTGCCATTTCATTTTCTCACCCCATCGTTCGGTGGAGGACTTAACATCCTATTGCCTTGGCTGAATCAAAGACTTAAACATAATTTAATCGAGTAAAAATGAAGCCTCTGAATCTAATACAATCTAATATGCTCAGAGGAACAGGCCAGTTTACAAACACAATCCAAAATATATTTTTGGAATTCATAAACAATGCCAAACTTCCACATACAGTTTTGGTTCTTCTTTCATTTGTTGTACACATTTGATTTAGTCAGTATACACAAGTTGATGCCATTCCTTTCCACTCTTTGCATACCCATTCTATGCCACATAATTACCCTTCCATGCAAAATCTCTCTCTACCCTTCAACACCCACAGCTTGCCCACCTATTCTACAACATCTAACCACCACTCTTGCACTCTGTTATTCAAATATCACTCCTTGCACATTCACCCTGTGTAATTTTACTATCACTCCATACAAACCCATAATCATTTTATACTACTTAAAATAATTTTACACTACTTGTGCTCCAACCAACTTTTATTTCATGCACTCCTCTCTGTGCTAATCAACTTAATCTGTTGCACAACAAAATGGTTATCTCCATTTCCACCCACTGTACACTCATGTTGTGTCATTCCACTATAACTTGTGCATAGGCACGTTTTGCAATTACATGTATACTTGAACACCATTTTGCCTCATCCAAATTACTTCTTGCACATTAATTTGTTCTTTTCACTTATCAACCTTTCATTATCACTGTTATTCAAATTATATTCTTTGTACAGTCTTTGTGAACTATTAAATTTCCAATCATTGCTCACTATCACTGTGCTATTTAACTTAGAATACCTGGTTGTGCCTTTAATTTGCACTGCTTGAACACCCAGTCGCCCCACTGAATTTTAACCCCTCTCACACTCAGTTTGTGACTCAACAACCATTCCTTCCATAACTATTAAAAACTATGTAATGTCCACTCTTGCACAACTGCCCTCTGCCACTCAACAACCACTCCTTAAACCTCACCATGAGCTATTTGACCATCACTAATGACACACCAACTGTGCTACACAACTTGTATAATTGCACATTCTTTACAAACTACCTACTTAAAATCACTGATCCATCTCTCTACTATGCACCTTATAAACACCACAGTACTTGGCTGTGCCATCCACCACCCTGTTTTGCACACCAAATCTGTTATTCAACAGTGACTCCTTGAATGCCACTTTTACCTCAAATTCCTTGCAAAACCAGTGTTCTCAATGCTATTTCCATTTGCCAAAACACTTGTTTGTGTTATTCTGTTTACTTCCTCTGCACAGTAAAGTTATGCTATTCTTTTCACTCCTTTCTCATCCACTGACATTCAGTTCTCAACCCATGCATAATTGCTGTGTGCTATTTCACAAATACTCATTATACAACCACTCTGTGCCATTCTTCTATCACACTTCAACCACACAGAGTGTGCTATTAAACTTTTCTTCTACACATATTCTGCATTATAAAAATTCATGCACTTCCACACTGTGCCATTCCACACTGTGTGATACTAAACTCTATGCTATTCAATTACACTTGTTGCATAATTTTCACAGGTTTACTTAAGTCTATTTATTACACACCACCCTATGCCACTCAATTATTACTTCTTACAATGACCACTATTTACAATTAAATAGCACCTCCTTGAACACCCATTCTGCATCATCCAAGTATGGCTTTTTGACATACAACAGTTACATTCACCTATCATACTTGCACATCCACTGTGTGATACTGAATGTTTTCCATACCCACTACATGTCACTAAACATCCAATTTTTCATGCTATCTGAGGAATTCAACTTTCACCCATTGCACAACCAGGCTGTGCCATGCATTTGACTCTTTGAACACTTACCCTATTCCATTCAACTATCACTTTAAGCATATTTGTGGCATGCAATACAAAATCACTGTTTGAATTGAATCATTAGTTGACCTATGGGAGCACATTCTAGGCTATACTCATAAGTACATATCCAGAAACATATTATCAATGTAGCCTGTTGAAGAGCTACTGCCACTGTTGTTCCCAGATGCCAAAGCCTCTGCTGCACTCAAAAAGCTACCCCATCAAGAAACTGATGTCACCTCCAGAGTCTATAGGAGCCAATCAAAAACTTTCACCATTGTTCTCAATGAACATCACATCACCCTTCATGCCATTGCCATCTCATGTTGTTCATGTCTTCCATGTGTCATTTGGGGCAACCACTTCTATAGATCCTAGGATATCAGTGGAATCCTAGCTTAAAGGATCCTGAGAAAGTGTTTAGCATTGCAGTCTGGAGTAATAAAGGTTATGTTCAGAAGGAGCTTGACATTCATATGGAATGAGTCAATCTGAAGAATATACCTAACCTGAAGACTATAGGATATTTAGGATGATTTAATGGAGTTTCACTTTCTGATCCTTTTTGCCAGTATATTCAGAGAAGCCTATGACCAACCTGTGGTGAAATCACAGGCATAACAGTTAGTATTATGAGTGTTTTAAATTTCTTCCTTAAGTCTCTTATGAACGAGGGCACACAGTAGAAGGAGAAAATTATTTCTGAGTTCCTTTCCTCTGAAAAACATTCTTTATATTTAATGTGATCCACAAACTACAGAATCCAAGATAATAGCTTTTCTTGGAGAGAGCATTTAAATGCAGAGAATGGTTTAATACGTCAAATCCACATTATTCACAGTTAAGTGTAGCAACAGATTTTATTTCATTGTTCACAACTGTGAAATGACTTGTTTTTCACAAGTAGAGTTACAACACTTTTCATATATGTTCTCAAATCCTCTCACATTGTTAAAATTTCTTCCTGGAAATTTGCTGACTCCCATCACTTTGGGGCATTGGGTTCTACAGACCCTCTTCCATGTCCAACATGATACCCCAGGTGTTTCATTGCAGTTTCTCTTGCAAGTGTTCTCCTTTGCCAGTGGTTTCCTTATCCAACTCTACCTAAATAGCTGAATTGTGTGTCTTCCACACTGGTTAAAGTTATTAGACATAACCAGGGAGTGGTAAGTATGGCCTTAACCTTTTAAAGAGTAATAAACTTTTTTCACTCCACTTAGCCAGACCACCAAGAACCCATGGATAAATGGATTTACTCCACTGAAACTCCCCCATACCCACTCTAAAGTCATTGAGCTCCTAGGACAAGATTGATATGGTCACTGACTTAGATATCATTTCCTAACCCTGAAGTTTCTACATATCACAGCCAAACCATTCAGTAATCAGGGTTCTGGGACTTTACTTTAATTTTACCCTTGATATTAGTTCAGGGTTGATCACATCAAGACAGTGATGTGATCTGATTAAATGGACCAAAACTGTAATGGAAATAAACTTTCTTTAACATAATAGGACAACAAAATACAGCAGGAACAGTAACAAAGGATGATTAAAATGATCATGATTAAAGACCCATGATGATGACCGAGTAAGGAGCTCTAACAGTCAGATTGTCCCACTAGGCATCTAATAATCAGTCAGGATCTGTTTGGATCACCTTTTTGGAGGAATCCAGGGACCAGAGGAATACCATAATAGAAGCAGGTGTGATTGAAAAACACAGCAGATTCTCAGGATAGTAGGATTTGTGTTCAACATGCCCAGAATGCGGAGCCAATGCTTGGCCACTATACCAAGAAGGAGTGGACTTGGGTGCAGTCAAACCCAATCCAGATTTACGCAGTCCACCTTAAAAGGCGGCCAGACACTCAGACTCAAGGCATACCAAGAAGGAGAAGCACACACTCTCTCACAGGACAGTGCAGATATTCACCCCACACACCTTAAAGGGCTGTAGCAATCTTGGCCCCAGAGAGGAGATGAAGCCTTCACAGCCTGAACTCTTTCTGTTGGACAGCATTGGCAGAGTCACCCAAGCATCCCAGTGGACCCAGCAAAGGTTGTGGAAGATGATTAGAGAACTCAGATCCCAGGGTCTGGGAGATGTACAAGTTTCATCCTGGAGAGGATGGCATCTTCAGTCTCAATCATGCCCCCATCAGAGTAAATCATCTGAGAAGGCAAAACCTTAGGGCAGCAGGGAACACCTGGAGGAAGAACACTATCTGCTAGGTATATTAGGAAAGCATAGATTTGGGGAGATGCCAGAAAGAAGGTTAGTGGACTTTAGGTCTTCCTCTCCAGAGTCCATTGAAATCAATATAAACTTCCTTCATCGGTCCCTGGGTCTGTTTTGACTATGAAATCTGACTGTGAAAGTTGTATCCAGGGGAACAATCTTACCAAATTTAGCCTTCTAGGTAATAGCAGTTAGAGAAAAAAAAAAAGGAGTATTAAAAATATTCAGTATAGTGAAAGGGGAAAGGTGTTCAGCCTAGAAGACAACACAGCTGACAGACCACATGGCCGTGAGACCCTGCCTGGAACCCTCCTGAGAAGAAGGCTGTCAAAAGACCCTGTGAATCCCGAGCTAAGAGATCCCATTTGGAAAAATGAGATCCCATTTGCCCCATGGGATCCCATTGTGTCAAGGGAAAGTCCTGGATACATTCAAAAGGCCACACCATTTGCCCCTGAGAAATGACAAGTGGGGCAACCAATCAGAGCCAGAAAAGCTAGGGCCCTGCCTCAACATTATAAGCGGGAGGAAGAAAGACAAAAAGGCTCTGACCTGGGGTCCTGCACATGCATCTCACTCTGCAGCCCACGTGCAGTCGATGCCCCGGACCATGTACATTTTTCATTTTCTTGTTTCTTAATAAGCTATTTATTTCCTTGCTTACCCTATGGCATGTCCTTGAATTCTTTTTTGCAACACAAGCCAAGAACTTAAAAGCCCAGAAACTAGAGATATCTGATAGCATTATTTGGCAAGGAAGCCAGGAGATGAGAGAAAAGTGGTGCTCCCTGACCCCCACCAGAGACGGGTGAGTTTTAATTAAAGCCTGTCTGTGCCCTCTTTTTTCTTTCATAATTGAGATCTTATTGGTTGTATTGAAGGTCAGCATAGATATTATGAACAAATTGTACACAATTATTAACGTTCATACAAAAACCTACAAAGCCATGTAGTTGTTTTTCTAAAGTTATTCAAGTGAATTTCTAGGTTAAAATTTTGAGGCAACTTTTCCTTATGAGGATATCAAGTACCAATATCTTCAAAGTTTAATAAGCTGTTACATTTTTAAGTTCCATTAATTCACAATTTAATATCATACACACTACACACTCACATTTCCAATCTTTTACAGCGCATAAAAAAACATGACCAAGGATGTTACAGGGTTCAGACAGGGAGAGCCAAGATAAGGAAGTGGCTTTAAGAAACCTGTCTACTAAAAATATAGGAATAGGAGTAATTTAAAATGTCCAACAAATATTAATTGCATAACTGATTCCAAATCACCCTTTAGTATGTGTTGTATTATAAAGTATAAAAATTGCCAGACCCCACTGGAATGTAAGTAGATACCCAAGAAAAAGTTTCCCATAATTCAATATCCCACTATTTTCTGGTTGTACCAAAAAACAAAAAACTGGCAGAAGATTTCCTCTCTTGAAGAAAACATCTACACTTAAAAAAAATGGAATGAGTTGGGATCCCAAATTCTTTCTTAAAATGTATCTTCTACAGCTACTAAAAAACTTTCATCTGCACAATAGGTGATAAAAATATTCCTCGGGATTGTACAAGAAGGGAGAAATAGGGACCACTGATAAGACATGGTAGACAGTATTAACTAGACTTGACTTCTTTCCCTCCTGCTTCATCAGAGGCTTGACTCCTCATTTTTAGTTTTTCCACTTTCTGCAGGTAAATCTTTAGTTTCTTGGTTAAGCATTTTAACGTCTTTTCCCTTGGCTCCCCTATTTCCATTTGGTTGCATTTTGTCTGAAGGTTTGTCCTTTCCTGCTGCCTCGTCTGGTTTCACTTCCACATCCACAAGAACAGGTTTAGTGGATAGCCTCACTGATCTCCTTTTGGGCTCCTCCTTCCCTGCTGCTTTGAATGAGCTGACCTTCCTCTTGGGCACCCTGGCAGTACTGCAGGACATGGTGCACTGAGAGCCTTCTTGAAGCTGAGCTGCTGGCCACTGCAATGTCTCCCCCTGCCAAATCTGCTGGACTGTGCCCTCTTTTGTTTTATTTGTGATTTTACCCCTGAGTCCTCTGAGGCTGGTGTCTGTAAGCCACAGATCATTCTCTGCTTTTTAATTGCCTCTTATTACCAGGTTTAACTGCAGAACTTCTCCCTGGGAATGGCCAAGAGATGAGCTCACTCATGGGCTAACTCCAAAGACCTCTGCAAAGTAGGCAAAAGAAACATCCCTATCCAGTCCCTTTCCTAGTGGGAAAGCCTGATTTGAGAGTTAAGGTCTGGGAACCAGACCCAGACATCCACCAATACCTCTAAGTCTCTGGGGATACCCAGAGACATAAGGCTCCCAATCCCCAGAATGTGGAGACAGTGGGCAGGGCTCCCAACCTCAAGGGATCTGGCTCAGTGAGCAATCCATTCCACCAGACCTATCAGAGGGACATCACCATGACTGATGAATGCATTTATCTTCCTCTGGAATAATGGGTTGTTCTAATTGAACAACCTGACTTATGATAGTCTAAAAGGAAAGAGGCTAATCTTTTCCTGCCACACCACATGGCTACAGTATGGCTGAGAGTGAGCTCTTTATGGAACCCTGAATTCCAGTTAAATCTGTGTAAGAGAAAAGAAGGAGTTAGACAGATCTGAGGGACAGAGACTATGTGGCCATGTCTACTTAAAGGGATGAAGTGTACTACCAAACTGGACAATTTAAATAAGCTCAGGGAAATTACCCAGAGGCAGAACTTAAAAACCCAGCCTTATTTCAAAGAAAGCTGGCAGAGGCAATAGAAATATCCTCTTGGTAGATCCTAACTCTAGAGAAGAACAGATCTTCCTAGGAACTCCAAACTACCTTGAATGGCTGTAGAAATCTGCAGAAACTTTCCATGGCCTCCAAACTTCCATTAAATGCCTTTTAGAGACAGCCTTTGCAGTTTTCAACAATTGAGACCATGCCAACAAGATGAAGAAGGTAATGAGGGGTGAGATAAGGAGGGGTGGCATGAGTTACAAAACAGTTTCACCTTTTAACTGCTTCTGTTAAAAGTACTGTTTACCTCAGGAACCCACAGCCAGGCTCAACATCAGTAGGAACCTGGGCTCAAGTTGTCTCGCCCTTCCAACTGCTGTGGATTTTCCCCAGGGATGACAGAAGAGGCCTGAAGCCACTTGTGAATCATCAACCTGGAAAACTTGGGTGACCCTTGGTGTGGCAGGTAAGATTGTTAATTTCTTAGTTAACATGGTCCAATTACTGTGTCCTAGCTTACACCCCAGGCCTCTCCTAACCTTGGTTGTGCCTAATGAGGTGAGCAAATGTGGAATCTAGATCTGGGCCATTTACTAAGTCCCTCTCCTGTAGAATAAGTTACCCCCTCATATGCCAGCAATTAAAATTTTTGAAAAAATTCCTGGCTCTTCCTAGCTCACTGCCTATTGCCTTGTAACACTTCAATTTTTCCAATGAAAAAGCCTCACAGGGAGGTAACTAATGGGATGCAGCCCCCAGAGCAGCATGATTAATGTCTTGTTGGGGATAGGGCTTCTGTGGCCCCCTTAGCTCTGTATCTAGCAGCTTCCCAAGGATTTTCCTGGAGGAACAAAGCTGGAGTGCCCTGCACAAGATTTCTCCCATGGATAGACACTGGGAGCTCTGCATTAACATGATTCTAAAGCCAGGCCTTTCCCTAAGCTAAGTGTGTAAAATTCTCTCTTCTCTTTTTATTTGTCCTTAATCTTCTGTTTAACTTTTAATCTGTATTTGACTTGGATTTGATGTATAAAACAAATCACAAGTGGAATTAATTCAAGTGATGGAAAAGCAGAAAAACTTATCAACATTAATATTATTAATAAAATTGCTTAGTTGCTTAGTAAATAAACAAAAGTGCCCAATTTGTTCTAAAGTAAAAACTTTCTAGAAACTATCACTAAGAATTAAGATCATTATATAGATGCTGTTATATTATAAAGCAGCAGAAGGATAATTGAAATTGCTATAACTGGGTGGACTTAGTCTAAACTTACTACTGTAATGGTAAGTATAAACTGAATTCACCTTTGTTTATGGTCGCTTCAGGTCTAGCCTCACCCCTTGCCTTTGTTTATGGTTATTTCATGACAACTTTTGCCCCCACTCAGGGGAAAGCAAATTTAAGGCACCCAATCTCCTGTTTTTCCACTGGTGTTAATAGACTTGATTTTGTCTCATGACTTCAGTTGTGAACAAGACTGCTGCCTGGTGGATTTCTCAAACCTCAGGGCTGGATGTTCACTATTCCAGTCCATCAGCCACTGGAGTCCTGTTATCTCTGTGGACCAGGGAGTCAGCAGTTTCCCACTTTCAGTATTGCTGTTCCTAAATCAACAAGCCATGAGAAAAACAAGGCTTCCCTGAGGCTTCAATGACCTTGGTGTGTGTACACTGGAATGAGTGTTTCTCATCCAAGGTCTGTCAAAGGCAAACTGGGAAATAAGCAATGCTCTGAAGTAAAGGAAAATGTATACTGTATTTTAAAGCATTCAGAATAATTTGGTTATAAGTCAATAATTAAAAGGAATGAAATTCTTGTGCAAAACTGCATGGTCACAGTGCAGATTAATTAGAAATAGAATTCAAAGAGATCTTTCAAATATAATGTTATTTTACAGTTAAGCTTATTTGGTAAGAGAATGAGAATTATAAGTAGCATTAGTAAATTGTGTTATTTTATGTCTAACTCTCTATTTCTATTTGTTCACTGTATAACTTCATACCTCGGGATGAAATGTAAGTTTGGTGTAAAATTTTTATCTACTAGGCTGGGAAATTAATAATCATAGTTTATCCTGTAATTCCCCAATTTAAAAATTTTAACAGACTTTAAATAAGAGTGGTTCATAATCCTATTACCAAATTTCAGTAAGTAAAGGAAAAGTCCTTGAAAATTATGGAAAGATCTTTAAAACAAATTAGGGATGTGGATGAGGCTCAAACAATTGGGCTCCTGCCTACCACATGGAAGGTCCCAGGTTCAGGTCTTGGTGCCTCTTAAACATGATAAGCAGACACTTCACATGGCACAACAAGCTAGAAGCTGCACCTACTGCAACAAGAAGATCCCTAAATGAACAGATGCCACAAGCCAGCCGATGCTGCAACCCATGGGGAGCAGAGGTGGTTCAAGCTGTTGGGCACTCACCTCCTAGGTTAGAAGATCCAGGGTTTGGTTCCCGGTGCCTACTGGAGAAGGTGAGCAAACAATGAGCAGACAGATGAGGAAACCATCTGGGAAGGGGGGATAAATAAAAAAATAAAAATAATAATAATTATCTAAAAACCAAATTCAACAATTATAATATATTCCAGAACTTAGCAGTCAGTATGGTTTTTAAGATTATTCACAGTTTTAGATTTTTTTTAAAGAAAACAGATTTTAGCCTCCTATAAAGGAAGGAAAAAGAACATTCCTTCCATTAAGTATAATGATTTCAGTTTTATTTACCTTGGGTGGTGTCTCACTAGGTTTATAGAATACCAAGTAACCAAATTAACATTTTATGTATTAAATCTTTAAAATGATGAAAATTGTAAGTTCATGTTTAATGAAATTAAGAAAAAGTGAATTTCATTGGTTATTAACAGTAATTTATTAAGCTTATTTAAATATAAAGTAACTAGTCTATGTGGTTGTGGTTAATTATAAGAAGTTTATAAAAAGCATTGTCTTATATGAAGTATTTAAATTGTTAACTCCAGGAAACCATTATTAATTAGAAGCCTAAATTGATATTAATAATGAAAAGCAGCTTCATAACAGAGAAGCCTGCCAGAAACCTCTGCAATAACTGAAAATACTCTTATTAGCAAGTCCTTCATCCCACCCTTGGTAGTGCAGGGAAGTTCGGTTCATTCTCAGATCTTGGAATGTCCTCACATTGTGACAGCACCCCCACTCACAGTTATTGGCTGGCAGTGGCAGAACAATTACTTTTATTTCTTTTTGTTTTGTTTTTTTCATTAGGCCAGTAAAAAGAATTTATTTGGGAAATGGAGGAAAAAATAAAGCTTGCTGAGAAATGGGAGAGAAAGTCTTGGTGTGGACCCACCTAGGCAGAGATAGGCAACAATTTCTTTAAGGTCTGGTGTAACTGTGAAACTTCCTGACCATGGTCATAAAATAAGGCCACAATAGGCAAAAAAAAAAAAATTCAAGCCAGCCCCTTTCCTAAGAAAAATCACACATGTGGCTTGGTAGCTTCAATCTCTGGAAACTAGGTCCCGGCATCTCCCAAGTCTAGATTGCCCTGGCAATGCCCAGCAGAAAGGGCTCTGAGTCTTTGGGACATGAATACAGAGCAGCAGCTCCAAATGTCTCCCAAAGCTTATGTGACCAATGACTGGTCAGCATCCCCTAGCTTTTTAGAGGGACAAGTATTTGGGGAGTTGCAGCTTTGAGGATAATAGTTTATTCAGACTTGGGCCCTGGTACACCAGATTGCCTGACAAACACTTTTTCATTTTCCTAGAATAATGGTCATGGTCTCTAGTGTACAAGACCTCGCTCACTGAAGGGTTGAGGAAGGAGAAACTGATCTTCTGTAACACAGTATGTCCACAGTATAGCCTTGGAAACGGCACTCTAAATTATAACCCTATTTTTCAGTTAGATTTCCTGTGTAAAAAGAAAGGGAAACAGTCAGAGATTTCATATGGCCTTTAAAATGTCCAGCAATGACCTGCCAATGGCACTGTAAATTATAACCCTATTTTCCAGTTAGATCTCCTGTGTAAAAGGGAAGGGAAGCAGTCAAAGATTCTTTATGTCCAACTGTTACTGGCTTTACCTCAGAACACAAGTTTAAATGGGTCTTGTAGGTTGTGTTATGCTCTGGAAGTGAAACCATCCCCAGAAAAGAGAAAACCTGAGAAGGAGTGTGATATTCTACATGATCCCCTCCTCAGTTACCCCCACATTGAATCTCAGTTCCTGGAGCCTGAGATTCTGAAGCCTAAGGCCCCAAGCCTAGGGTCCCCTGAACCTAAAGCTCCCTTGGACTTATGTCCATCCTCCACACCCCATAGCTAGTCCAGCAGAAGTCACCAGGAGTTGGATATCTCTTCACCCTACCAGGGGACCTGATAACAGCCTCTGCCCCATAAGTGAAGTAGCAAATGGAAATGCAGTTAAAATTAGGGTCCATGTTCCCTTTTCCCTGACAGATTTAGCTCAATATAAAAATAAAAAACAACAGGTGGGATGACTTTAGGAGGAACCAGCAGAATTTCCTGAGGAATTCCAGTAGCTGACCCTAAATTTCAAACTAACTTGAGGAGATATGCATGTTCCATATGCTGCACCCCTGACATGGTGGTAAAGAAAGATGATCATGATTCCATTGGGAATCTTAGATTTTCACAAAATAATGAAGAAAGCAGTTTTTCCTGTACTGTAAAGTAAAATACCTCTTAATTAACATAATCTTGGCAAAGGTATTAAAGTAAAAACAAAGTACAAAAATAGTTTAAGTTCATTAAATATGTTTTTTTCAAACTCCCTTGTGCATCAAAGTCAGAACCAAATACCCTGCAATGATGCTTCTCCATTTGAGTTATTGGCTAGGTTGGTCACTGACCCCAAAAGTAATAAAGGTATCTACCACATCTCTGGTTATGCTTCTGAGGAGGATGGAGACTGTACTGCAGTTTTGGACTCCTGCAGCAGCCAACAATGGCTCAATATGGCCACATGTAAAATTGACATTTCCTCCAGATTGGCTCTGTTTCATAGCACTGAAGGGCACTATGAACCAGGCCAGTGAAATGCTGGGGCTCTGTCTTCCTAGCTTGTCTCTAGGTTCAAAAGTGTTGCAGCATGATGGCTGTGTGAAGGACACACCAAGTGGAGCAATAATTATGAGAATAATGTGAATAAAATGTAACCAACACAATTGGCATTATGGGCTACTCCAATTGAGAGATAACATGTATGGTATTTCACACCTGGAGCTTAGATCTATCAATTGAATCTGAAAGAGAACCTTATGCATTGGTTAGTTCAAATAATATTAAGTACTGTACATATATGCTTGATGATTATGATGATATCTTTTCTATTCTAGATCATATGCAGAAGGATAATGAATGTGTTAAAAGACCTGGTAAACAATTCATTTTCTAAGTGGTTAATGAATATGCTTATATGATAAAGGAATGGCACTCTTAAGTACTGTATTTACTTTGCTTACCATATGCTTGTCTTGTTGTTGCCTGTACTGTCTTTGTGAGTTTGTTTAGATCAGTGCCTCTCTTCATATTTCTCCTAGCTGTCCTAGGCATAACCACCAGCATGAAAGCTTGGGTTGGTAATATATACCAAACCCAGTGAGTCTACTGCAATCTCTCCCTAGAGTTAACCAACAGCATAAAAGAACTCAAGAAAGGATGCCATTTCTGATCAACTTAGGGAGAATACAGCCTCTGAATGCACCTTGGCCTTTCTCACGCTCATGGTCCAATATGTCATGACTGGCCACATTTTGGGGCCTTCCTACCACATCTTCTTTATCCTTGATATGACTATGTATCTTTAATTCTAATTTTATGTCTTACAGAATCAATATCAGGTGGGGAATTTCATCCATTTCTAATGAGGGTGCCAGACCCATCTTCCCTCAAACACAATAGAATAGCCAGAGGATTTTACACCTTGTCAGGTAAGGTTTATTCCTCCTAACTAGCAAGAAGTAGCTAAAGAAGAAAAACAATCACCCTTCAGCACCCCCTTAAGAATGAGGCTGTAAACTCTCTGAGGGGGGTTGTTGAGGCAAGTTAGTATAGTGAAAGAGGGTAGGTGGCTGGCCTGGCCAACAACATGGCCAACCGACAACATGCTAAAAAACCACTTGGCTGTGAAACCCTGCATGAAAACCCCCAAAGAAAAGTCAACTGGAAAGATCCTATGAGACACTAGGCAAGAGATCCCATTTGATAAAATGAAGTTCCGTTTGACCCATGAAATCCCGTTGAGTCAAGGGAAAGCCCTGCATACCCTCAAAACCGTGCACCATTGGGCCCCTGAGAAATGAAAACTCGGGTACCCAATCAGAACAGCAAACAGTGGGGGTCCTGCCAGAATATTATGAAGTGGGAGGAAGAAAGATTTTAAAATTTCCTGATCTGGAATCCCATGCAAACATCTAACTCTGCAGCCCACTCATAGTCCATACCTAGGACCATGTACTTTTCTCATTTTCTTGTTTCTTAATAAGCTATATACTTCCTTTCCTACCCTAGGGCATGTCTTTAAATTCTCTTATGCAGCCTAAACCAAGAACTGAGAAACCCAGAAACCACAGCCATCTGATAACAGAGGCAAATAAAAAACAAACAGAAAAGGTTAACAAACCCAGAGGAGGGAGAGGGGAAAGGAAGCTTGTACCTGGGGATGAAATATTTGCACAAAGAGTGAAATCTCAAAAATTGTACCCAAATCTCAGCAGAGTTGCAACACCTCTAAAGTTCATTGGACTCACCCAGGACAAATAGCAAGGTGTTAATAGTGAACAACACCCATCCCAAGGAACAGAGAGGGTCTGCAACTCTAAGCAAGATAGTTCCATCCATCTGCCCCATGGACCTAAGGCCCCTCTCAATTAGAGGCAGAGGGGACATCACCATCCCAAAATCCTCAAGTTTTGGGAATGAACAATGGACTAAATTAGAATTACTATTATTCTATTATAAACTTATTGTGATTCTAGCAATGGAAGAGCTTTCATCATTGATGTGGAGGCAGGGCCCCTGGAAGTTCTGAGGAGAAGGAGAGGGAAAAATAGGTGTAATATGGGGACATTTTTGGGACACTGGAATTGTCCTGCATGACATTGTAATGATCAATACAGGCATTATATATTTAGTCATAACTTACAAAATTGCATGGGACAGAGTGTAAACTCTAATATAATCTACAATGAATGGTTAGTGGAAATACTTCCATATGGTTTCACCAATTGTAACAAATGTACCACAGTAATGAAGGATATAGATAGTGTGGGAAAGTGTGGGAGGGGGAGGGAGTGGGGCATATGGGAATACCTTATATTTTTAATGTAACATTTATGTAATCTAAAGTTTCTTTTTTTAATTAAAAATATAAACAAACAAAAATATAAAAATTGTAGCATACATTCAGTGTAAAAATCATATACGAGCTGAAAAAAAATGGTTTCTAAAGTATAAAGGTTCAAAATAATTTGAACCAATTGTCAAAGCAGAGCTATAACAAAAAGCCAAACAGTAGGAAAGCCATAGACTAAAGGGAGAAGCAGAGCAAAGACTGAAAACAGCAGCAACAACAAAAATACCAAAATATGAGAAAAAATTTACAAACCATAATAAGAAACAGGAAGATATGGCTTAGTCAAACAAAGAAATTAAACTTCCATACTAAACACAGGATTTGAGAAAACTAATCAAAGATAACCAAACAAATCTCATTAATAAATTTAATGAGATGGATAAATAAATTAAGGATATTAAGAAGACACTGGGGATTGTAGGAAGATAGTGACTAACAGGCAGAGCTCAATGCTCTCACAAAAACAACAGAGGAAGAGCCAACAACTGTCCAAGGAAACAGCTTTGGGGGTCAGCAGAGCAGGGCAATGCTACACAAATCCCAGAAGGGTGAGGGACAGAGAGATGCAGAAGCTGAAACAATAAATGTGTATTACCAAGCCCCTTTGGCAGCCTGGAAGGGTCCTCATCCCCCACCCCCAAGATGTTAACCAGGGGTAAAACCCCTGGCTCACTGCTACTGACTGAGAGGGGAACAGACACCTTCTTCCCTGGCAGCTGTTTGAAGGGAAGTAGAGAAAAGGGAAGGAGAGTTAGATGGCTTCTCTTCACTGAATTTGGCCAGCAGAACCCACTTTGAATCTCTGCTCTGGTGATTCACAACAGTAACACAGGAAAGCCAAGACTGAAACATCTCAGTGGAAAGCTACACTGACAAGCACCATCTTCTCGCCAATTTGGAACTTACATAGAAAAATGATTTTCCACTTTCTCTGTATCCTAGTCCCTAGGAGAATATCTGCACCTCATTAGTGAGTCCCTCGCTCATTTTGATAACATAAGCTGGGCAAATTTAAAAAATAAGCTGAACAAAATATAAAAGAAAAACTGTGAGAAAAAAATAATAGGCAAAAACGAGCAATTGAGCATCAGAGTAAATTCACCAACATATTCTGATGACTAGACATGAGTAAAAACTTGCAAGTGATACTAGGAAACAGGAAGAGATGGCTCAGCCAAAGGAACTAACCAAATATACTGGAGATATACAGGATTTAAGACAATTAATCAATGATAGTCACACAAGTCTCCTAAAGTACTTAAAGAATTAAAGAAAATATGATTAAAGAAATAAAAGATATTAAGAAGACACTCAGTGAACATATAGAACAATTTTAAAGCCTGAAAAGAAAAGTAACAGACCTTTGGGAGTGAAAGACATGATGGATGAGATTAAAAATGCATTAGAGGCACACAAGAATGTATATGAACTGCTTGAAGACAGAATTATTGATTTTGAAGACAGAACATTTGAACTGGAAAAGGCAGGAGAACAGAAAGAGAAAAGAATGGAAAAAATTAAACAGAGTCTCAGGAAATTTAATGATAATATGAAATGCATAAACATTTGCATTATTGGTATGCCAGAAGGAGAATGGAAAAGGGTCAGAAGGAATATTTGAGAAAATATTGACCAACAACTTTTCAATCCTTATGAAAGATATGAATATCAATATCCAAGCAGGACAATGCACCCAATACAGAATAAATCCAAATAGACCTATCACAATACACTTGCTATTCAGAATGACAAATATCAGATATGAAGAGAAGATTCAGGAAGAATCAAGAGAAAACCAAAGCATCACATACAAGGGAAACTCAATAAAATCAGGTGCTGAACTCTCATCAGAAACCATGGAGGAGAGAAGAATATGGTAGGATGTTTTTGAGGTACAGAAAGAGAAAAAGTGCC
>JAQZBX010006838.1:0-52073 GCA_029593785.1 Cabassous unicinctus | reverse complement strand
TTAAACTCTCCTGTGTGGATACTGGCCCAACAGAGTCCAAGATGTTTATCGCCAGACTAATCATCCTAGGCATGCCCGTCTCCATCATTCTGGCCTCTTATGTGAGCATCGCCAGGGCAGTAGTGAAAATGCGCTCAGCAGAGGGAAGGAAAAAGGCCTTTGGGACCTGTGCCTCCCACCTGACAGTAGTCTCACTCTTCTATGGGACCAGCATGTTTTTGTTTCTACAGCCAAAGGATAACTACTACCAGGACCAGAGCAAAGCACTAGTGATACTCTACACAATCCTTGCACCCACCCTCAACCCCCTGATATACACCCTAAGGAACAAGGATGTGAAGAAAGCAATCAGGAAAGTAATGGGGAAGGAGCAAGTATAGGGAGATAAAGAGCTGGAAAAATAGGTGAAGCAATCATAGGAGACACAGTTTGGGGTATGCCTGTTTTAACTGGACTTGTTTCACTTTTCTGTGGTGTAGATGGAATATCTGTCACGTTCTATCTGACTGTTTTTGGAATCCTTGTAGGCTGGGGATTCACCAGAAAGAAAATTAACTATCCCTTAAAGGAACCTCTGGTTAAGGAATTTCTCACTGTCAAGTAATTCTGCATCCCACTGATAATTTCTTTCTATTCTCAATAAATAGGTTGCTAACTATTCAAATGCCGCTAAATATACACCCAGATATTTTAATAACACTCATAATAATTTTATGACATTTATTAAGTAGCTAAATGTCCGTAGCGGCTTCTTCATCCTCCTCCTCCTCCTCCTCATCTCAACACTATCAAAACAGTTAGAACATAGAGAACTACAGAGGATTTAAGTCAGTTAACTTACAATGGAATACATTTCTGTCATGGATAATTATATGTAAAATAAGAACAAAGAGTAAAGAACAGTAGACAAAGACTAGATACTATATCAACAATTCCTGTTTTATGGAACTGAAATGAATCCCATGACTATTCAGGACATGGCTGTAGAATATATAAAATTTTATCTAGTTTAGAACACATTTAGGAAAAAAACATTTATTTTTTGGGTATATGAGAGTTTATAAATCACAAGATTACCAAAATGATAACTGAATAAAAAGATCTGTGTCTGAAGTATAGAAAAGGTAACTGATTTCAATGAATCTCCAAACAGAATTATCCCTTTACCATAATGGAAGGAGAGAAATAGAAAGCAAAGGGAGTCAGGTGGCTAGATTACATTACTATATCCAGATAGTTTTATATGACAATGATTCCCTGTTTCCAAGGTCCCCATTGGTATCAACAGATTGCCCAGTGATTCTGTGGCCCAGAATGGAATCTGAGTCCATCTTAATTGCCTGAGGCATGGCTCAGAGATGTAGTAACATATACTTTTAAGGGAGAGAGAGTCTCCATTGATTAACATGGGCATTGAGAAAACCCTCTCCTGTCATTCCCAGGAGGGCACAGTCTATTCCTGCATGCTTTTATGCTCAGTTATTATGGACAGGGAGAACTCCTTTTGTCCTTAAATTGCTCATCCATGTGCAAAGAAGACTAATATTTTGAAAATTCTTAATAAATATGGGTTGATGAAAATACTTAATAAATGCAGGTTGAATGAATAAATAGATAAGGAAAGATGTCCATACCCATGCAAGATGGCAGCACAAGGTTTAGAATGCCTCTGAAACATCTTTGTGCTCTAATATGCAATATTTCATTCATATAAGATGGGAATTTTGTATTGGCAAGTGACTGAAGGTGTATATTGAATTAAAATGATTATTTATGACTGGCTGCAGCCACCTCTACCTCTATTGAGCTAGACTGTAATAACCACAGTGGAACATAATAGAAATTGATTAGTTCAAATATAAATCGTTGCTTAAAAGGAGAAATAAACTGTGATGTTTTTTATCAGCTTTTCAGTTAGAGCACTCATTCTAAACAGGTCAAATTTTCCTGTAGGGGATATTTGATAATGTGTGGAGGTGTTTTTCTTTGTCACAAATTGTGTGTGTGGGATACTACTGGCATATAGTGGGTAGAGGTTAGAGATTCTGCTGAATATTGTACTATGCATGGGACAGTCCCTTGTAAAGAATTATTCGGCCAAAAATGTCAGTAGTGCTGAGGTTGAGAAACCCTGAATGAGATAAATAAAAATCACATATGCTCTGATCAAAGGCATAAAATTTACTAAGGCAGCTCATGCATAACTGTGGGGCAAGTTATTGACATCTGAATTTTTATGAGGACAATAAGCATTCTATGTCAGAACGTGTCTGACTAGGAAAACAAAATCCATTTTAAGTATTTACAACAAAAGCTATTTAATGCAGGAAATTGGTGACACAAGTGATGAAAAGACTGAGAATCCAAACAGATGTTGAGGAAGCCCTGGGATTAACAAGAGCATGATGCCACTAACATCCCTAGACTTGAAGGATAAAAAGAGGAGCTGGTGTTACTGGAACCCAAAGGATAGGGTCCCTGGAGAAAACTGCAGTCAACATGGGAAGCCAGTCTTGCAGAAGCTGGAGCCACAGAGAGGATGCTGCTGCTACTGCCAGAGGTGCCACCTAAATCAGAGTGGGAGGGAGCAATATACTACTTTATCCATTTATCCTGTCTTCTTATCTTCTGTGGATAGGAAAGCCTAGGGAATTCAACCTTCAAAATCATCACTTCCTTCAACCCTGCCCCACCACAAAACTGAACATAATACAAGAAATGTATCTAGGAACAAATAGGTCCAGAACTGGTATCTTTCACCTAAGCTTCCATTATTCTACTCATCATCCATTTTGCCTTCTAGACATATTTAACTCTTGTACCTAATTCAGGCTTCCACATCACATAAGGCAACACTCCACCTCTCTCCAGCAAAGCGGCCACAATCCTGTCAGTCATTATGTCTGCATCAAGTCTGTGCACTCCAGGTAATCCAGAGTCCTTTTCATCTAGTCCGCAAGTAACTTCTTAGGGTCTCATTGTCTATGAATGAAATAGGAGATAATTGTTTAATATGTACATAAAAACATCCATCACAGCCATAGTCTTCATTTCTGTAATTGTTCAGGAGGATAATGTTGATGCTGAGTTCATCCACATCATTCTTCTTTGATGCAGTACATGTAACCTTTGCTCTCAACCACCACTTCAGTTGGTTCCACCTGGTAAGATGATCCAAACCTTTGTTCCTGGAACACTGTCTTTTTTGGGCTGTTGTAGTTTTCCCATGATGTTAACTATCAAACATGGCAGTCCTAAAATTTCCCCAGAGAATTTCAAGGGTTCCAAACATATTCTTCCCCATTATGTAGAAAAACGCCCATTTCTCTTGATAATTCACCACACAGGAAGTCACTCCTCTTTACTAATTGTCCGTTCATTGGCATCATGGCATGAGGAATCCACCATACTGTGTGAAGTCATAACAATTGTTATGTCTCCTGGTGCACACATTTTGGGAACTAGAACTCAAGACCAACAGAGTCCAGGTTGTGGGGATGGGAAGAAAAACTTGAGTAGGTTATTAGGTAAAATAGAGAGAGGGTTCACACTTGCTTCTGCTCTTTAGTTCCTGGATGCATGTATTCTGGTTTTGGAAAAAATGCACCAGATATATAAAGTGTATATTATATGTGACACAACAATACTACAACCTCAGAAGACATTGTCTCCAAGCTGGTGAGAAAAGTTATATTTCAGTAAGTGATTCCAATATTCTGTCAGGCCACTGCTTCTAAGAATTATGTTACATGGAAAGAGCAATAGCTTTTGTGGGTATAAAACTCGTTGCCACATTTTCCTTACATTGAAATTAGTTTGTTGGTTGGAAGATTACTGTGTGGAATGAAGTATTCCTTATGTTCACAGATAATGGTGCACATGCGTAGCAGAGAGAGACAGCAAATCCATATCTAGAATAACTTCTGTTTTAGTGATGAAAATTTTGTGCCCTCTCTATGATAGAAGGGAACCAATGTAATAACTCTTCTCTCTTAGAATATCTGATATATAGTTTGCCACTACAGGGCCTGAAAGATATGAAGGGCTCAGTGTGGGCCTCTAGTCTTGGCAGTTAAGGCACTCAGTTCTAGTTTTAGGCAGGTCAGTTTGGGTGAAGAGAAGTCCAAATTGTTGAGCCTATGCATAGCCTCCATTCACAGCACCATTGCCAATTTATGCATGGGTATACTGAGTAAGCCCTGAGGTGGATGAGGACAGCTGCTGACTGGCATTACATAGGAGAGGTTTTCTTGTTCATCTAAATATTGAGAACCTTCTTTGAAGTGGATAACCTTTAGTAATTATTCACATGACCACAAGTCTTCTCACCCCCTTTGTCCATTCTAGGAGGTCCATCCATATATTCCTTTTGCTGATATTTACAAAAAGTCACATGGTAAAAACATTAGCAACTTCCCATGAATCATTATATGGCCATACCTCTTGACTTGACTCCTTCTGCACAAAGTGTGCATTCAGATATACTGCCCAAAGTTCTGTCCACTTGGGTTATAGTATGGGTCACTTACAGTTGGTGCTAGCATTTCATATAGACCAATCTGCAAACCAGGCTCAAGTTTTTTCTTTCTTCATAATCTGGTCTTTGGTTATTCCTTTTAGGTCATAGGAGTGTCTGGCAAGAAGGGAAGCAATGCAGCAGGAGTTGGTGTTCTAAAAGACTGTGCCCCATACTCATGCAAATTCCTTGTAATTCAGTACTAGGGCTTAATCTTGTACCTACCAATTCCAGTTGATAAAGAATTGCTGCTACTGTTTTCCCCCAACTTTCTGGATTGGTAGATAAGATTGTACCCAGTTTATAATAGATAGTTCAGGTGACATAATGAGTAAGTGTCCCATGATCATGCATTCAGTCCCTACCAGAGCCCATTGGCATTCTGGGGTTTGTTTCTCAAAATGAAATTAGTTACAGCAGAAAGAGATGTGACTTTGCACCAAAGCCCTAGGATACTTTGCTGTGATTTTCCTATTGGGGTTTTTCAGAGAGTCTATAGAGGATCCCTATTTACTCTGACACATTGAACATC
Organism: Cabassous unicinctus; assembly: GCA_029593785.1. Classification (NCBI taxonomy): domain Eukaryota; kingdom Metazoa; phylum Chordata; class Mammalia; order Cingulata; family Chlamyphoridae; genus Cabassous; species Cabassous unicinctus. Next base: position 47,025 of record JAQZBX010006838.1, on the reverse strand, counting down.
ATTGGGTCTTTTTGTTCCTAAGACCCTTGTGCAGGATAGCTATCACTGCAGCCTGGACTTGCTGCAGAGTATTTTCTTTCTGTGAGTTCTCTTCAAAACTGGCAGTCACATGGGTTAACTGGTAATGGGCTGGAACAACGTAACCAAATACAATATACATTGCATTACAAATCCAAAATAGCTCAGCAGTTATGCTTATTTTGTACAGGTAGCCTGTTCAAGGCATAGTACCTTATTTTCACTTTAGTGGAGATAACTTTACATGCTCTACATAAACAGATACTGAAAATCTTCATGGATACGGTATCTCCCTGAAATTTCATGGGTTTCATTTCTTATCCAATGGCAGGTTAATATCTTAAGAAGACACAGGATACTTGCAATTTTGTGCACAGAAGTTTCATTTGGAATGATATAATCAATTTATTGGTCCAACATGATTTCCTGAGAGTTCCATATCATCAAGGTTCCTATAGACAGTATTATGACAAAGCAGAAGAGTTGAAGAAAGACCAAACATGTACCCTGCTGTACCTGACAAGTTAAAGTGTACTGCTTTTACTATTGTTGTTAATTTATATGGAGAAAAACACTTTCGAGCCTAAGGACTGTGTTGATTAGCTTTAGCAAAGATAACAAATCTGAAACAGATGCTCCAATATTTGTCACTTCTGAATTAAGTTTGCAATAATTTACAGTTGTTGTATAAGACCTAATTTGTTTTTGCATCAGTAAAACAAGCAAAGTAAATGGAAATGGGATAGTGATAATCTTTATTCCATCAATGGTGGTGGCTCTAATCCTTGCATTTTTTTCCCAAGGATGCTATATTGTTTTTCAATTACTATTTTGCAATGGAATCATACTTCCAGGGGCTTTGATGGGATCCTTTTAACGTAATAGCTTTCATTCTATTAGAGCCAAGGTGTAGTCATCTGAAAAAATGTTCATTCCAAATATGTGTTTTAGATCTGGGGAAATAACTACAGGATTAATCCATGGAAACACTCTAGGTTCACTGTGAGATGAATTTGGGCCCAATCTCTATTTATCACATAACTTCTATAAGTCCTCCAAATTGACCCTTCTAAACCTGCTTATTTTTCTTTGTTTCCTGAATTGTCACCCCTGTAAATAGCATCCCCTTAAGGAAGGCCGAGAGACCTCTGTGCCTCAGTTTCATAATCTATGAAATGATAATACTTTCATAATATTAATAGGAGTACTATTAGTAGTACTTTCCTCATAGCACCACTGTGATGTTTATGTTGCTAAATATATGTAAAACACTTAGAACACTACCTGTGACATGAGTGTTATATAAGTGCTTACTATTATTATTGTTGTTAACTGTTATTATTTATATAGAAATAATAAAATTGATCAAAAATCAATTGTAAAACAAACAAAAAAACGAAAAACAAACAAACAAACAAAAAAAGAAATGTAAAAAAAGAAAAAAGAAAATGAAAATAAAGTAAATGGTGAGGTATAACTGATCTTGCGAGAAATTAGAGGAACTCCCCAGGGCAAAAAACAAAGAGGAACCTGAAAAGCAGCATGTTAAGAGATAATTTAAATGCCACGGGGCCTCCTAATGTGATTTTTTTCTTCCTCAGTCTTTGAATCAATAAAAAGGCATGTGGTTTTGTGCTTGTAGTGGGAAATATGTTGCACATCCCAATATTATGATCCACTTTTTTAAAATAAAAGAAACTGTTTATGTATTTATTTAGAGAGTATTCATTAATTTTGCAATTTGCACATTTCATTGTAATATATTTTAAAAGTAAAAAAAGAACTTTATTTGTTTCTGGTGTTTCTCCATTCCCAAATTTCTCTTTTATTTTGAGTCTAAACACATTGTTTTAATTTGACCTATTTAGGCCATGTATATATTTGTTCATGGAATATGAGCTTTCTTTACAAAGTAAAAAGGCATTCAGTGTATTATAATACCACTGTAGATTAGGGAAAGTGTAGAAATTCTGTCTATTAATATAACCTTATGAGATATTAAATGTGAGTTTTTTTCTTTTATTGTTTTAATTAATTATTTTTAGTTTTAAAGAAGCTTTAGATTACATAAATGTGACATAAAAATTTAAGGGATTCCTATATGCCCCACTCCCTCGCTCTCCTATGCTTTCCCACATTAACAACATGCTTCATTCGTGTGGTGCATTTGTTACAATTGATGAACCCATATTGAAGAATTGCTACTAACCGTGGACTACAGTTTACATTGTAGTTTACACTTTGTCCCGCATAATTTTGTAAGTTATGACAAAATATAAAATGGCCTGTATCCGCCACTGCAGTGTCATACAGGACAAATCCAATGTCCCAAAAATGTCCCCATATTACACCCATCCCTCAGAACCTCTGGTGGCCACTGCCTTTATATCAATGATAAGAGTTCTTCCATTGCTAGAATAATATAAGTCTATAGTAGAATAACAATAAGTCTACTTTAGTCCATTGTTCATTCTCCAATCTTGAAGATTTTGGGATGGTGATGCACAGTCTCCTTCTAATTGAGAAGGAGCTAAGATCCCTGGGGCAGATGGATGGAGCTATGTTGCTTGCAGTTGCAAACACTCTCTGTTCCTTGGGAAGATCCACTTTTTAAAATATTACTTAAACCCATAAACTTACACACTTATGCAAAAGAAATTTATAAAAATACATAAAAATAGTTTCCCTTTAAGGGCAGGCATTTGTCAGTTGGTTGAGGAAAAAGTATTATTTATGTTCCCCAGGTGGAAAAATTAAAAAGAGGCAATGAGGGAGAGATGGAAGTTCCATACAAATTGCTATTTCAGCCTCTTATCATCGATTACCAGACTAACTCATTGTCCTTCTAATTAGTCTGCCTGACTCTAATCCTTGTGCCTCACACCCCTTTATCCTCTACTCTATGCCAAAATAGTATTTCTAAAACATGAAGCAGCATTTTCCACATGCAAATAAATAAGCATCAGTTCTGTTTTGTATTTCCTGTCAGAGATTACATTGTAGTATTAATTTCCTAAATTATGAAAATTAAGATGTATTTTATACATTTTATGGAACAAAGGTAATTATACAACTCAGGCTGTCAAATAGCAAGACAAGGTTGATCAAAGTTGATGGTGTGTGATGGGTTTTTAAGGTTAATATCGAAAGACAAGTAAGTATTTTCCCAGCCAGATATGTATTCAACTTATTGCTACCATAGAATTGTGTGCTTAACATGGTTAATACAGTGCCTAGCAAAAAATAGGTACTAAAAAATATTTTTGAATATATAGAATTAGATGGAAAAGTTCATTTATATAGTATTTTTAAACCAATGGAGAATAAAATTGAAGCAGAAAATAAAAGAAAACAGAATAGAGACCGTTTATTAACAGTCTCAATATAGCAAAAGTACTGTATTTGATTAGAAGCATAATGGGAGACCAGGCAAATAGAAGTTAACAGATAAGAATGTATTGTACTTCATATTTGGCTTTAAATTAAAGTATTTCTGATTCATCTCTCTCCCTCCCTCTCTCCCTCCCTATTTCATATATAGAATTTTTCTCATTATCCATGTAACGATGCACTAAAATCTTAGCAATTATTGGACCACAAGGAAATTTTCAATGAATTCCTCAAAGTAGAAATATTTCTCATAACATTCTCTGTTCACAATACAACAAGCCAAGAAATAAAACCAGTACTAGAAAGCCTATAATATTTACTAATTGGCTCTTTGAGAAAAATGTTGCCAACTCTTGCTTTAGAATGATTTAACTTTAACTCTTTTATTCTCTTCACTTTTGCATATTATTATCAGTACCTTACACTCAGCTTGTTTTTAAAGTCCTCATACCATTATTAGCTTTTTAAAATTTTATTGAAGTATGTCATTCATACATGAACATACATAAACAATAAGTGTATAGTGAAAGTTGTGAACTTACAAAACAAACATGCATAACATCATACAGGGCTCCCATACATCATCCCACCACCAATAGCTTGCATTGTTGTGAAACTTTTGTTAGAAATTATGAAACAATATCGTCAAAATATTACTACAGATCTAACTATAGTCCATACCTTATATTTGCTGCATTTTTCCCCCAACCCACTCTATTATTAATATTATTTCAAATTTATTTACTTTTATCCATTTTTACACCCCACCCCTGCCATTTTTGCTGTTTTTGTGTCCATTTGCTGGGCAATTCTCTGTGTCTGTTTCCTGCTCTCTCTTCTCATCCTTCTCCTCCTGTCTTCACCGGGATTTGATCCTCGGAACCTCCAATGTGGGAGAGAGACGTCCTACTGCCTGCACTACCTTAGTTCCTGTTTTTTTGGCGTATCTGGTCTTGGCTCTCCCTTGTGTCACTCTCCTGTCACGTCATCATCTTGCTGCATGGCTCGGCGGGGCCTGATGGGGCACCTGCACACAGAGCCTGGGGGACTCACCCGCTTGCGGAGCCTGAAGGCGCACTCGCGCATGGGGCCTGGCAGCCCGCGCACCTTCTATATATATATTTTTTGACTTTACTGGGAGGTCCCAGGGATCGAACCCAGGGCTCTCCATATGGGAGACAGATGCCCAACCATTTGAGCCACATCCGCCCCCCTGCTGTATCTCTTATGGTTGACCAAAGATACCTAGGGTTACAGTCATTTCCCATATAAGATGGTCATATAATAAATCAGGCTTGGTTTATCACCAGCATTCTAAAAACCAGACTTAGGGAGAAAAACTAGGTCTGGGGACACATGCATGGTTTCTAATATAGCGAATATTTAGCCTACCCTGATTATCACAAAATCAGTACAACGAGAATTTTCGCATCCATTATTAGTTTTATCATTATTTTATAAACAAGTTTGGTTTAGATTCACACAGAAGTTTACCAATATCTTGGTTCCTCATTCCTTCTTTCATTTCATTCCTTCTTCTGAGTTTAGTTTTCTTCTTAAAGGATAGGCTCTAACAGTTCTTTTAACAGTCATAGGTAAGTTTTTTGACATCTTTTTATATATAAATTTTTATTGAAGTATATCATACATACATGCACATACATAGTAAGTGTATAGTAAAAGTTGTGAACTTACAAACCAAACACGCATATCATCATACAGGGCTCCCATACATCACCCCACCACTAACACCTTGCATTTTTGTGAAACGTTTGTTGCAAACTATGAACTAACTCTAGCCCATATTTTACATTTGATGTGCTTTCCCCCAATCTATCTGATTATTAACACCCTGTATTAGTGTTATATATTTGCTATAGTTCATGAGAGAACAGTCTCATATTTGTTCTCTTAACTGCAGTCCTCCTCCACCACTGGATTCCCTGTGTTATACAGTCCCATGCTTTGTACAGTCCATCCAAAGTGTACACTCAGTGGCTCTCATTTTCATCACTGAGTTGTACTGTCATCAAGTCATACGTAAATTTTATCACTCTTTGCTGTTTGGAAATTTTTTTATTTTTCCCTCATCATTATAAATGTTTTAGAGAGTACTTAATTATATTTGAGAGTTATGTTCCCTAATTTTTATCCCATTGTTTTCTCTTATCACTGCCATAAAATCTTTTGTGAGACTAATATTTTTTGTTCCTTTGTAAGTAAATTATTTTCTTGTCCTTTTTATTTTTTCTGTATTTCTATATTTCTTTTTGATGTGACTTATTTTCATGTAAATTATATATAATTTTCATAAAAATAAATTTGGTTCAACTATAACATCACTATTTTCTGCCTGCTGTATATGTCAATTACCAATAGAAGGGGTATTGACGTTTCTCACTATAATAGTGGATTTCTCTATTTCTCTTTGCAGTGCTCTCAGTTTCAGTTTTTGCCTCATGTATTTTTTTTCAGAGAATTTTTTATTTCCTTCCCCCCACCAAGATGGCTCCCTTATCTGTTTGCTTTTTGTTTTTGCTAGTTGTTTTTGTTTGTTGTCTGCTTGTTTTTACTTTAGGAGGCATGGGGAACCGAACCTCGGATCTCCCATGTGGAAGGTGGGTGCTCAACTGCTTGAGCCCCATCTGCCCCCTGCTTGTTTGTTTTTGATCATTGTCTGCTCGTTTTTGCTCAATATCTGCTTGTTATTTTTGCTTGATGTCTGCTTGTTGTTTGTTTGTCTTCTTTAGGAGATACTGGAAACTGAACCTGGGACCTCCCGTGTGGGAGGCAGTCGCCCAACTGCTTGAACCACATCTGCTCCCTGCCTCATGCATTTTGATACTCTGTGTTTAGGTGCATACACATTCAAGATTGTTATGCGTTCTTGGAGAATTGACCCCATTATCATTATGCAATGTGCTTCATTATCCTTGATAATTTACCTTGACCTGAAATCTGCTTTGTCTGAAATTAACATAGCTATGCTATTTCAGCTTTATTTTTATTAGTGTTAGCATGGAATGTTTTTCTCCATCTTTTTACTTTTAAATCTATCTGTTTATATTAAAAGTGGATTTCGTGTTTTGTTTTGTTTTTCCTATTTTCTATCTGGTTGCATCATCATCTTTTTGGTGTGTTGCTTCGCCACGCGGGGGCCTGTGCCTCTCCACGCTATGCAGGTCTGGGACACCTTTTTTCTTTTTTTACCAAGAGGTCCCGGGAACGAATCAAGGTCCTCCATATGGTAAACTGGAGCTCAATTGCTTGAGCCACAGCTGCTTCCCTAAAGTGGATTTCTTATATTCAACATATGCCTGGATCTTCTTTTTAATTTCCCCTTCGATAGTCTCTGTCTTTTGATTGGTATATTTAGACCATTCATATTTAAAGTCATTATTGATATAATTGGATCAATATCGACCACATTTGTAATTGCTTCCTACTCAATGCCCTTGTTCTTCTTTGTTTCTTTTTTTGTCTTTCCCTTTTTTCCCTGCGTACTCTGGTTTTAACTGAGTATTTTATATGATTCCATTTTCTCTTCTCTCTTAGTATATGAAATATACTTATTTTTTTTGGATTCTTTTAATGATAACCCTGGAGTTTTCAGTTCACATTTACAATTGATCTAAGCCCATTTTCAAATTATAGTATACCACTTCATGGATAATTCAGGTACCTTTTAACAGAGTATTCCCATTTCCTCCCTCCCGCTCCTTATAATATTTCTAACTTTCTTTTCTCTTATCCAGATGATATAATCATCCAATATATTGTTGTTAGTATTGTCTTGAACAACTGTTATCTGTTAAATCAGTTTAGAATATGATAAATGGAAGATTTTTAAACTTTCATTTGTTCCTTATCGAATGCTCATCCTTTCTTTATGTAGAGCTGATTTTCTGACCTATATAATTTTCCTTCTTTCTGAAGAACTTCTTTTAACATTTCATGCAAGACAAATCACCTGGTTACAAATTCCCTTAATTTTTATTTATCTGAGAGAGTTTAATTCATCAATTTTGAGGGATACAGAATTCTAGTTTAGTGTTCTGTTTTTTTTTTTTCTTTCAGCACTTTAAATATTTCACTCCACTCTCTTCTTGCTTGCATGGTTTCTGAAGACAAGTGATATTTAATTCTTACCCTTGCTCCTTGTATTTATTAGTCAGGGTTCTCTCGGGAAACAGAATCCAAAACTCCCAGAACCACCTCAGACATCCCATGTTTAAGACTCTGTTCCTCAAGAACCACTCCTGGTACCAAGCTGTATTAGTCAGCCAAAAGGGTGCTAATGTGAAATACCAAAAATGGGTTGGTCTTTACAAAGGGTATTTATTTGGGGTAGAAGTCCACAGATACCAGGCCATAAAGCGTTATGTTTCTTCTCTCACCACAGTCCATTGCCACGTGTTAGAGCAAGACAGCTGCTGGTGTTTGCCAGGGTTCAGGCTTCTGGGGTTCCTCTCTTCCCGGGGCTGCGTTTCTCTCCGGGCTTAGCTTCTGTTTCCTCCACAAGGTCAGCTGTAGACGATCAGGCGAACGGCTTGCTTCTCTTCTCCTGGGGCTTTCTTTCCAACATCAAAACTGCTTCTCAAAAGACTGCTACTCAAAACTGTTCTGCAAATGCCTTTTATATTTGATTCCCCACCCACCAAGGGGTGGGGCTCAACACCCTAATTATAACCTAATCATGCTCAGATTAACAGATCAGTTTACAAGCATGATCCAATTATATTTTTGGAATTCATAATTACATCAAATTGGCCAACGGTTACACTCCTCTAGAGATAAGGTGTCTTTTTTTCTCTGACTTTTAACATTTACTTGTTGTCTTAAATTTTCTGAAGCTTGAATATGATATACCTAGGTGTAGATTTCAAGTAATTATCCTGTTTGGTGTTCTCTGAGCTTCCTGAATCTATGGTTTGTTGTCTGTCACTAATTTTTGGAAAATTTTAAACATGATTACTTCAAACATTTTCTTCTCTCCTTTGCTCTTTCTTTCTGTTCTTGTATTAGCATTATGTGTATGTTGCATTTTTATAATTGTCCCATAATTCTTGGATATTCTGCTTCATTTTTTTTCATTCTTTTTCCCCTTTACTTTCCAGGTTTTTAAGTTTCTGTTACCATACCCTTCAAGCTTACTGATTCTTTCCTTAGCTATAGCCATCCTACTAATGTGCCTATCAAAAGCATTCTTCATTTTTCTTGTAGAGTTTTAAAAATTCTAGCTGATATTTTTATTCTTTCTTAGTTTCCAACTCTCTGCTTACATTGTCTGTCTGTTCTTGCATGTTGTCCACTTTTTCCAATAGAGATTATAGCATGTTAATCATAGTCATTTTAAATTCCTGATCTACTGATTCAAAATCTATGCAATATCTCAGGCCAGTTCTGATACTTGCCCTGCTCTGCAGATTTTGTTTTTGGCCTTTCAGCATGTGTTGGGGATTGAATCATGTCCTCCACAATAGGCTTGCTCAGGTTCCAATTCCTGGTCCTGCAGGTGTCAACTCATTTGAAGATATTATAGTGTGCACAAACTAAATGAAGTTGGGCCTTAATCCAATATGACCAAAGTCCTTATAAACAAAGCAAATTGGACACAGAAGAGAAATCATTGAGAGTAGCCAGAAGCTGGACATTAACAGGGCTGGAAGAGAAAGATGCTGCCATGTGCATGCCATATGACAGAAAGGCTAATGGTTGCGCACAGCCAGTCCCAGAATGCCACGACCTTTTGGAAGAAAAGCACTGTGTTGCTGATACCTGAACTTTGGATTTCTCCTAGCCTCAAAACTGTAAGCTAATGAATTCCCATTGTTTAAGCCATACCATTGTATGGTATTTGCCTCAACAGCTACGAAACTAAAACCGCATGCCTTGTATTTTTGTTGTTGTTGTTGAAAGCCAGAAATGATGTATCAGGTAAAAGGAACTGAACTTATTATGCCTGTAGTGTAAGCATTTATGCTTATCTGTCAAGGAGTTAGGCTATGTATCCAATTTGCTGTAGCTGTGGTGTCAGTCTAAAAAATTTCCTCTGGTATCCTTTTTTTTGAGTTTCACTAGATACTATTTCTCAAGTGTGTCTGAATTTGGCATTTCTTTTCAGTTGTAAATCCCTAATATTATATAGTAGCTCTATTGATATTGTGGTAAAATGTCAGGGGAGGGGTGAAGTATCCTATAATCCATGATAAGGTCTAAGGCTTATAGTGACCCTGTGTTTCATGGGTTGTGACCTTCAGAAGTGCTTCTCCGCTTCTACCCCCCCACCCCCACCCCAAAGTGAGACAGAAAGGCCAGAGGGGGCTGGAGTATGATATTTCCCTTTCCCCATGTCAATGACTATGGGGAGCTGAAATTGAACATTTCCTTTTCCCATGTGAGTTAGTTTCTGGTAAAACCCACATTGACTAATCTCTGGTAAAATAGTTTCCCTTAAGGGCAGGCATTTGTTATGGGGAACAGACTGGTCTGAGTGTATTTTTAATGGTTATTTTCCCCCTCCCCTGCCAGAAGCAAGGAAGTATTTTTATCTCATCTTCACCTTGGCAGTCCATTGAAGCTTGTGGAGATTCATGAAAGTGTGGGGAGTAACCCTATGTCTGGGTCTCCAGGCATTTTTATCACTCAAGTTAGCCTATACTCAGTCACCAGTAATCAATGCAAATGTAATGGAATTACTGATAAGGTAGGATTTATGATTGCCATTTGCTATTTGTTTTATGCCTTTTTTCTCAAGTTTTCCATTACTGACTTCTTTTGTGTTAAGTAGATATTTTCTAGTATAACCCTTTAATTCTCTTGTTTTTTCTTTTACTATACATTTGTATATTATTTTCTTGGTGGTTTTCCTGGGGTATACAATTAACATCTTATCTTGTAATAATCTAGTTCTGATTAATTCCAACTTAATTTCAATATTATGCAAAATCTTGGCTCCAACATAGCTTTTTGCCACCCCTTCCTTTGTGCTACTATGTCATACGGATTACAGGCTTATATGTTTTAATCCATTCATCACAGTTTTACAATTAGTGCTTTAAGCATATGTATTTTAAATCATATGGAAGAAAGCAGTTACAAACAAAAATCATGTTACACCATCTGTAATTGTCCCACAGTTCTTGATAATCCTTTTTTTTCATTCTTTTTTCTCTTTGATTTCAGTTTCAGATGTGACTATTGATGTGACTTCAGGCTTACTGATTTTTTTCCATGGTCATGTCCAGTATACTGATGAATCCATCAAAGGCTTACATTTCCATCTGTTCTTGAATGCTGTCTACTTTTTTCTTTAGAGCATTTAGCAGATTAATCATATTTATTTTAAATTCCTGATCTGATAATTCCAAAATCTCTGCCGTATCTGAGTCTGGTTCTGATGCTTTCTTTGTCTCTTCAAACTGTATCTTATGACATTTAGTATGTTTGTAAATTTTTATTGAAAGCCAGATACGAGGTACCAGGTAAAAGTATCTGAGGCAATTAAGCTTTTATTTTTTTAATTTTTATTTTTTTAAATATATATTTTTATTTTTTAAAAGATATTTAGATTACATAAATGTTACATAAGAAATATAGGGATTCCCATATGCCCCGCTACCCATACCTCCCACATTTTCCCACATAAACAACATCCTTCATTAGTGTGGTACATTCATTGCAATTGATAAACACATTTTCACATTCCAACTTAATTTCAATATTATGCAAAATAATCATGCCACTGAGCATGGATTATAGTTTACATTATAGTTTACACTCTCTCCCACACGATTCTGTAGATTATGGGAAGATATATAATGGCCTATATCTGTCATTGCAATGTCATTCAGGACGATTCCCAAGTCCCCAAAATTCCCCCATTTTACACCTGTTTTTCCCTCTCCTTGCCCTCAGAGCCTCCAGTGGCCACTGCTTCCACATCAATGTTGTAATTTTTTCCATTGCTAGAATCACAATAAGTCTGTAGTAGAATACCAGTAAGTCCACTCTAGTCCATAGTTCATTCCCCAATCCTGAGGATTCTGGGATGGTGATGTCCACTCCACCTCTCATTGAGAGGGGGCTTTGATCCCATACAGCTGATGGATGGGATTCTTTTGCTTGCAGTTGTAGGCTCTCTCAATTCCTTGGTGTGGTGGTTGTCCATCCTCACCTCCTTGTTAGTTGTCCTGGGTAAGTCCAATGAACTGGAGAGTAAGTGTAGCAACTCTGCTGAGATTCAGGGCCCAACTGACACATGGACAGCCCAAAGACTCCAGTCTCTTGGATGTACACCTACCAACTGCAGCACCATCTATAGATTCAAATAGAAGGGACAGATGAGCTGTGTGTAGGGAAGCCATAACTGAGTCCAACTCTGTCACTCTCAGGAGCACAAACTCCAAAGTAGGGACCACTGGCAAGGCACCAAACTCCAGAGCTATCTGCCCTGACTATAAGACCTGGGTGTCATAAGTAGGCTTTTAATGTGAAGTATTATGTTTATCTGGTTAGGCATTAGGCTCTGTTACCTGTTTGCAGTAGCACTGTATGACAGAGGCTAAAATTTACTCTGGTGTCCTGTGTGTGTTTGCCTGTTCTCCAGAACATCCTAATGATATGAGATCTGAATCTTGCAGTTCTTTTCAGCTGTAGTGGTCTCTTATGATATTGGAGCCCTGTTGATGCAGTGGCAATATGGTAATATATAGGGGGAGGGACTGCATTCTATAATCATATGATGAATAAATTGGGCCTAACTGATAGTTATAGAATACTTAATCCATTAAGTACAGAATCTGCATTCTTTGCAAGCTCATATATGGAAGATTCACCAAGAAAAACCACATCCTGACCCGCAAAACACAGTTAATAAAATTAAAAGAACAGAAATCATATAAAGTATGCTCTCAGATCACAATCTAATTAAATTAAAAGTCAATAACAAAAAGATATCTAGAAAATGTCCAAATATTTGGAAATTAAACAAGACACTTATTGTAACACAAAGGTCAAGAGAAAAACTGAAGATAAATTTTTAAGAATGTTTTTAATTAAATGAAAATACAACTTATCAAAATTTGTGAGCTTGAACAATAATAGTGTGGAAAGGGGAATTTATAGCATTGAATACATATATTCAAAAATAAGAAAGATCTAAAATCAACCATCTAACCTTCCAACTTAAGAAACTCAAAAAAGAAAAGCACAGAAATCCAAAGTAAACAAAGGGAAAAAATAATAAAAATTAGAGCAGAAATCAATTAAATTGAAAATGGGATATTAATAGAGGAAATCAATGAAAGTACAATCTGGTTGTTTAAAAATCAACAAAATTGATAAACTTCTATTCATAATAACCAACTAAAACTTCTATTCATGTTAAGACAGAAATGAAAAAGACCTTTCCAACTGAATCCAATGACATTTAAAAGATAATAAGGGAATATTATGAACAACTCTATGTCCACAAATTTGATAACTTGGATGAAAGACACAATCTACCAAAATTCACCCAGGGAAATAGATAATCTGAATAATCTTGTATCTACTAAAAAGAAATTGAATCAACAATTAACAACCTTTCTATCAGAAAGCACCAGTACCAGATAATTTCACTAGTGAAATCTATCCAACATTTAAGAAGAAACTATGTCAATTCTTTAGTCTCTTTCATAAAATGGAAGCATAAGGAACACTTCCTAAATCATTCTATGAGGCCAGCATTACCATAATTCCAAAACCAGAAAAAGTCATTACTAGGAAGGAAAATTAAAGAGCCATATATGTCATGAACATAGATGCAAAAATCCTCAACAAAATATTAGCAAATTTAATGCAATAATGTGTAAAAAATTATAAACCATGACCAAGTGTGATATATTCCAGGTATGCAAAGTTGGTTTATCATTCAAAAATCAATTAATTTAAATCTCACATGTACAGGCCAAAGAAAAAAAGTTGATTGTATTAATAGATGCAGGAAAAGCATTTGACAGAATCCAATACCAATTCATTATAAAAATGCTTAGCAAACTAGGAATACAGTGGAACTTCCTTGACTTGATAAAGAACATCTACAAAAGCCCTACACCCAACATAATACTTAATGGTGAGAAACTAGATGCTTTCCCCTAAAATTGGGTACAAAACAAGGGTGTCCCCTCTTATCACCCCTATTAATATCATACTAGACACCCAAGACAATGCAGTAAGACAAGAAAAAGAAATGAAAGGTATTCAGACTGGGCAGAAAGAAAGAAAACTCTGATCAGAGATGACAAGATTATCTCTGTAGAGAATACAAAAAAAACTGACAGAAAACCCAACTGGAACTAATGAGTAACTATAGCCAGGTTACAAAGAATAAAACTCTGATCACAGATGACATGATTATCTATGTAGAGAATACCAAAAAACTGACAAAAACCCAACTGGAACTAATAAATGAATATAGCCAGTTTACAAGATACAAAGTTATTGTATATAAGTCAAAAAATCAATTCTTTCCTATTTAATAGCATTGAGCATTGGAATTTAAAATTTAAAAGACAATACCATCTACATTAGCAAACAATGAAAATGAAAATCTTATGTATGAACCTAACAAAATATGTTCAAGATCTATGAGGAAAACTACAAAATTGATGAAAGACGTAAAAGCAGATCTAAATAAATGGAGAGCTATTCCATGTTCATTGATAGGAATAGTATATATTATTAAGATGTTAGTATTTCTCTATTTCTTCTATAGATAAAATGCAATCAGTGTGGAGAATTGTGGGAAGATGGTAGATGTGGAAGCTCCAGGAATCAGTCCCTCAACCAGAACACCTATTAAACAGGCACAAACTGCCTTAATCAACTATTTCAGAACTCCAGAGTCCAATAGAACAGTGTGCAGCATCCAGGGAAGAGCAAAGGGAAGAATCTTGTGAATCAGAGTAAATACAGTTGAATTGCACTCTCTGTGCAACAGCAACCATCACTCATGTCCCAGATGGGCTGCAATTGCTGAACAGGGGCCAAATCAAGAAAGTGTAGCTGAGAGAAGGGTGTGGTTGGTTCATGTAGCAGAACTGGTGGACATTTGGGCCTATGGTAAGACCCCAGGATGCCATGTTGATATGGAACAAGGTCTTAAGATTTATTGAGTGTTCTCCAGGTGCAATTGCTAGATGAACTCATGTCCTACTCCTAGCAACTCTAAGATGAATTCTGTTTCCACAGTTCCTTGGATGAGAGGGACTGTCTCCTTCCTGTTTCAACCCTGGACAAATCTGTGCATCCATATCAGACTCATCTTTCCAAGGCAAGCACCAAAGATCCCACTGAGAGAAGATTACTCATCTCCCTTTGAGGACAAGAGTACATTCTGATCTCGACTTCTCCTTTGGATTACTCCAATTTAATTTCAGCACCCATATGTGGATGGAAGAAAGAAAGAAGATAGAACCAACTGTGCACCTAGAGGGTTCCAGATCCCAGATAAACAACTAAAAACATGTTCTATCAAATAAGGGTATTTGTAAGGTGATTGAGTTTTTATTAAATTTAAAAATAAATATAACAGTTAAAAATACAGTAAAATGATCCCATTCACAAGATAAAGAAAAAAACAGAAAATAACTGGCAATAGACTCAAGATATGTGCAGAACCTAGATGAAGAACACTATAAAACTTCATTGAGGGACATGAAAGAAGACTGGAGTGCATGAGGAGATGAACTATATTCCTGGATTAAAATACTAAATATTGTGAAGTTGCCAGTTCTCTCTCAATTTATATTTATATCTAATGCAATCTCATTTTAAACTTAACAAAATTAATTTAAATTTCATCTGAAGAACATATATGTACAATACTGGCCAAGAAACATTTGTAAAGGGAAAATGATCCTAAATATGAAAATGCTACAATAAATAAGCACAATGAATGACACAAAAATGAACTCTGTGGTGCCAGTAAGAAATAGATCAAATAGTACATGAAATAAAAAAAGAAAATGCAACTTTGGAGAGGTGTTGGGGAAGCTCCTGGTGCCCTTTCTGGGCCCTCCCTCAATCCCTCTTCAAGGAATTTTGGAACTGGCCAGGGATGCCTTTGTGGGACCCTGGCTTTTTCTGGCTGGGAAAGACTGACATGGAAAACTCCTTTCTGACATGGTCCCCCTTCCCAAATTTCCCCTCCAGGTCAAAGCAGCTTGATAATGAATGCACGGTGAGAAACAATTGAGTTTGGTGGCCTAGAGAAAAGGCTTTCCTGCTTTAAGTCCTGCAGTGAACAGTTGGAGAGGGGAAAGGTCTCTTTGCTGAGGAGTAGAGGGGATATTCAGATTCCTTTAAACAGGGGTATTCTTAAGTTCACCAACAGGCACAAGTCCAAGATAAGATATAGGCCTAGAAAATACAGGGAAGGCCCTGCATTTTGCATTCTGCTTGTGCTCACTTTCTTGATCGGAGAGCTGCATTCTGAAGGAAAGCACCAGTCAATGCAAAGCCAATTTGCAAAGATGTGAAAAGCTTTATTTTTTGACTTAGGTTTGCTTGTTTCTTTTGGCTCTTGATACACAAGAAAATCTCTGTCATATCACTAGCTGGGTACAAACTCATGAAACAGACATCTCAGGGAATAAGTCTAAGAATGAACATTTAAAAATATTAAAATATACAATGTACAGAAATATTACAAGACAAAGAAACATGAAATGAAGGCCCATTCAAAGGAAGAGGATAAAAATCAAGAAAACATCAACAAAGAAGACCAGATTGTGGATATACAGGACAAAGACTTAAAAAAGTTATCATCAGGGAGTGGTGGAAGATGGCGTCGGTTTAGGTGGGCACTCACCATTTCTCTCACGTAAGACGGTTGATTGGGGACAGGATCCTGCCCAGGTGGTCTCTTCTAGGAGCCTGCAGAGCGAGAACCTTGGGGACATCGATCTGGAGGGAGCTGGACTGCTCAATATAAAATCGTAAGATATTTCCCAGCTAGAAATAGTGGACGCAGATGGCTAAGCCCCACCCTTCCAGCAACCCAGTGAGAGGGAGCACTCTCCGAGAGTGGGAGGGTCCTGGCAAAGGGTGAGGGTTTTTTTCTGTCGGTTTGGCTGCCTGGACCCCCTTGCAGCTTTTTGGGAGCAAACTAGCCAGCTAGAAGTGGTGCCGGGCTGAGGGGAGAGGTGAATCTGCTGAGGAAGCCTGATTTACCTGACAGCAGTGGAACACAGAGACTTGGCTCTGGAGGGGGACGGAGCCAGCCAATTTTGTAATTCGGTGCTGAGTGTCAGAGTCTCAGCTCCCCTGGGGGGACCAGGCATTGGGAAGTGTTTGATTAGTTTCCACGAGCCTATTTAGGGTCCTGTTGGTGGAGGGGGTGGTCCAGAAGAGGCCTTCTTTTGGGTCCCTTATTTAAAAAAAAATTTTTTTTTAAACTTAATTTAATCACTTCAATCTGCCTCAAAACCTGCAGAGAGAAGACTGCAGGGTAATTGATTGATGAACGCAGGCTGAGAGGCTCCACAAGGGCCCAAGAAGGAATGCTGTTCTTCCTTAGCTTTGTTTGACTGCATGCTTGTGTGTTTGTTTGGTTTTTCTTTGTTTGTTTCTTGTTTTTCTTTCCTCTTTCCTCCCCATGCCCCCCCCTTTTTAATTAGGTGCTGCTACCTTGTTTCTTCTTTGCTGTGCTGCTTCTTCCTTGATTTTCCATTCTCTGTGTATATTGGTTTTGTCTAACAACACTATCTCCTTTCCTTCCTTCATCTTTCCACCTTCTGCTTTCTGTTGTGGTTCTTACATTCCACCTTTTTTCATTAGTCCTCAACTTCACGGGTGTCGATTTCTATCTTGTCTATTCTGTTTTCTTTTTTTTAAATTATTATTAACTTTTACCTTCAGCCCTTTCTTGACTCTTTCCCTCTCTCCTCATCATTCTGGCCTTTTAAATCATTCTATATATTTTTCTCTATTTAGTTTCCCATTCCATTATAAGTACTCCACTTTTTTCCCCCCTATTACTCTACACTGCCTACATGAGTTAAATATTCATTCCAGTAAATCTGATACAGCCAATCTTCTAACTTTTATCAATATTACTATTGTCATTTTTCCTTTCTTACCTTTTTCGATTCCTCTGGTCTTAATCTTTTTCCTTCAAGGGAACATAGAAAAAAGCAAGGAAACACAAGAACAAAGTGTCAGAGAGAAAACTTAACACACACACAGAACCACCAGCTAAATAAAACTCTAGAGCAGAGAGAGAAGGTAATCAACTGAATAAATCCATCAAGATAAAGTGATGACCAGAGGGCAAGAAAAAATTACAAACCATACTGAGAAACAAGAAGACATAGACCATTCCAATGATCAAACTAAAAACCAGGAAGAGATGCAGATAGTAGAACAGATAGATAAAAAGATAAAAAAAAAATTCATTTTACTAAATCTTATACGACCCCTCTTCTAACTTTTATCAATATTACTATTATCCTTCTTCCTTTCTCACATCTTTTGATTTCTCTGGCCCTAGTCTTTTGTCTTCAAGGGAACATAGAAAGAAACAAGGAAATAAAATAAGAAGAACAAACACTCAAAGAAAAAACGTAAAACACACACAGAACCACCAGCTAAATAAAACTCTAGAGCAGAGAGAGAAGCTAATCAACTGAATAAAGCCATCAAGATAAAATGATGACTAGAGGGCAACAATAAATTACAAAGCATACTGAGAAACAGGAAGAATGGACCAGTCCAATGAACAAACTAAAAACCAGGAAGAGATGCAGAACACCAAACAACTAATCAAAGCTTTTCAAACAAATATCATGGACCAACTTAATGAAGTGAAGGAAGAGATTAAGGATATTAAGAAGACACTGGGAGAACATACTGAAGGAATTGTAAACATACATAAAAAGATAACAGATATGATGGTGATCAATGGCAAAATGCAAGAAATCAAAAAACTCTGGATTCACATAACAGCAGATTTGAACAGGCAGAAGAAAGAATTATTGATGTGGAAGACAATACATCTGAAATCAAACAGATAGTAGAACAGATAGATAAAAAGATAGAAAAAATCCAGCAGAGATTCAGGGATTTAACCGACAACACAAAACACACAAACATACGCATTATGGGCATCCCAGAAGGAGAAGAGAAAGGAAAGGGAACAGAAGGAATGTTGAAGGAAATATGGCTGAAAACTTCCCAACCCTATTGAGAGAGATGGATGTACACGTCCAGGAAGCACAGTGCACCCCAAACAGTATAAATCCCAACAGGCCAACTCTAAAACATATACTTGTCAAAATGTCCATTGCTCAAGACAAAGAGAAAATACTCAAGGCAGCAAGAGAAAAGAGAACCATCACATAGAAGGGAAGCACAATAAGATTAAGTGCTGATTTCTCATCTGAAACCATGGAGGCAAGAAGACAGTGGTATGATATAGTCAAAGTACTAAAAGAAAAAAACTTCCAGCCATGAATTCTCTATCCAGCAAAACTGGCATTCAAAAATGATGGAGAGTTCAAAATATTCACAGATAAACAGAAATTAAGAGAGTATGCCTATAAGAAACCTGCACTTCAAGAAATACTAAAGGAAGTTCTACAAATTGAAAGGAAAAAACAAGGGAGAGAGACTTGGAGGAGAGTGTAATAACAATTAAAAAGACGAAAAGAGAAATAAAAACAACATATGACATACATTAACCCAAAGAAAATATGGCTGAAGTAAGAAATTCATTGCGAATAATAACACTGAATATTAATGGATTAAAATCACCAGTTTAGAGACACAGATTGGCAGAATGGATAAGGAAATATGATCCATCTATATGCTGTCTACAAGAAACCCACCTTCGACCCAGGGATTCAAGCAGGCTGAAAGTGAATGGCTGGAAATCAATTTTACAAGCAAACAATAGCCAAAAAAGGGCAGGAGTAGCTATCTTAATATCAGACAAAATAGACTTTAAATACAAAACTATTGTAAGAGACAAAGATGGACACTATATATTAGTAAAAGGGATAATCTCTCAAGAAGAGAGGACAATCATAAACATTTATGCACCTACTTGGGGTGCCTCAAAATACATGAGGCAAACTGGAAAAACTAAGTGGAGAAATAAATGCCTCTACAATTATAGTGGGGGACTTTAATACACCATTATCACCATTAGACAAAACATCTAGAAAGAGAATCAATTAAGAAACAAAGAATCTGAACAATACATTAGAGGACCTGAACCTAATAGACATATGCAGAATACTACACCCAAATACAGCAGGATTTCCATTCTTCTCGAGTGCACATGGCTCATACTCCAGGGTAGATCACATGCTAGGACACAGAACAACTCTCAATGAATTCAGAAAGATTGAAATTATACAAAGTATTTTCTCTGTCCACAATGGAATAAAATTGGAAATCACTAAGGGCCAGAGAAACAGATTAGGCACAAAGATATGGAAGTTAAACAAAACACTCTTAGACAAACAGTGGGTAAAGGAGGAAATCTCAAAAGAAACCAGTAACTACCTTGAAACTAATGAAAATGTCAACACAACATACCAAACCTATGGGATGCAGCCAAAGCTGTCCTGAGAGGGAAGTTCATAGCCATAAATACATATATTAAAAAAGAAGAAAGAGCTAAAATTGAAGACCTAACTGCACACTTGGAGGAACTGGAAAAACAACAACAAACTAAACCTAAAGGAAGTAGAAAGAAGGAAGTAACAAAGATTAGAGCAGAACTAGATGAAATAGAGAATAAGAAAACACTAGAAACAATAAACAAAACCAAAAGCTGGTTCTTCGAGAAGATCAATAAAATTGATAAACCCTTAGCCAGACTAACAAAGAAAAAGAGAGAACAGATGCAAATACACAAAATAAGGAATGAGCAAGGGGATTTCACTACTGACCCCACAGAAATAAAGAGTACCATAAGAGGATGCTTTGAAAAATTATATGCCAATAAGAATGATAATTTAGAGGAAATGGAAAAATTTCTAGAAACTCACAAACAGCTTACATTGATGAAAGAAGAAATGGATGAACTCAACAGTCCAATTACAAGTAAAGTAATAGACTCAGTCATCAAAAACCTCCCAACTGAGAAGAGCCCAGGACCAGATGGCTTCACAGCTGATTTCTACCAAACATTCCAGAAAGCCCTAACACCAATCTTGCTTAAGCTCTTTGAAAAAATAGAAGTAGATGGAATCTTGCCTAACTCATTCTATGATGCCAACATTACCCTAATACCAAAGCCAAACAGATACCACAAGAAAGGAAAATTACAGACCAATTTCTCTCATGAACCTAGATGCTAAAATCCTCAACAAAATACTTGCTAATTGCATTCAACAACATATCAAAAGAATTATACACCATGACCAAGTGGGTTTCATCCCTGATATGCAAGGACGGTTCAATATAAGAAAATCAATCAATGTAATACACCACATAAACAGACTGAAAGAAAAAAATCACATGATCATCTCTATAGATGCAGAAAAAGCATTCGACAAAATACAGCACTCTTTCCTGATAAAAACACTGCAGAAGATAGGAATAGAAGGAAACTTTCTGAATATGATAAAGGGTATATATGAAATACCCAAAGATGACATCATCTTCAGTGGTGAAATCCTAAAAGCCTTCCCTCTGAGATTGGGAACAAGACAAGGATGCCCTCTATCACCACTCCTATTTAAAATTGTTTTAGAAGTACTTGCTCGAGCACTGAGGCAAGAAAAAGATATAAAAGGCATCCAGATTGAAAAAGAAGAAGTAGAAATTTCATTATTTGCAGATGACATGATGCTATATGTAGAAAGCCCTGAGAAATCTACAACAAAGCTTCTAGAACTTATAAAGGAATTCAGTAATGTCTCAGGCTATAAGATCAATGCTCAAAAATAAGTAGCATTTCTGTACACCAATAACAAGCAATCTGAGGAGGAAATCAAGAAAAATATACCATTTACAATAGTAAATAAAAGAATCAAATACCTAGGAATAAATTTAACTAAAGATGCAAAGGACTTATATACAGAAAAGTACACAACACTGTTAAAAGAAATCAAAGAAGACTTAAATAAATGGAAGAATATTCCCTGTTCATGGAGAGGAAGACTAAACATCATAAAGATGTCTATCCTACCCAAAGTAATCTACAGAGTTAATGCAATCCCAATAAAAATCAACACTGTATTTTTTAAGGAACTGGAAAAATTAACTACAAAGTATATTTGAAATGGTAAGAGGCCCTGAATCGCCAAAGAGATATTGAAAAAGAAAAATGAAGTTGGAAGTATCAAACTACCTGACTTTAAAACATACTACAAAGCTACAGTGCTGAAAACTGCATGGTATTGGCCCAAGGATAGACATACTGACCAATGGAACCAAACTGAGAGTTCTCATATAGATCCTCTCATATGCAGTCATCTGATATTCGACAAGGCCAACAAGCCCACTCAGTTGGGAGAGAATGGCCTCTTCAACAAGTGGTGTTTGGAGAACTGGATATCTGTATCCTAAAGAATGAGAGAGGAACACCATCTCACACCTTATACAAGAATCAACCCAAGATGGATCAAAGATCTAAATATAAGAGCGAAACCATAAAGACCTTGGAAGATAATGTAAGGAAGCATTTACAGGATCTTGCAATAAGAAATGTTTTTTTGTACTTCACACCCAAAGCATGAGCAGCAAAAGAAAAAATAGATAAATGGGATCTCTTCAAAATTAAAAACTTCTGCACCTCAAAGGACATTTTTAAGAAAATAAAAAGGCAGCCTACCCAATGGGAGAAAATATTTGGCAGCCATATATTTGATAGGAGCCTAACATCCTACATGTATAAAGAATTCCTACACCTCAAAAATAAAAAGACAAACAACCTATTTAAAAAATGTGCAAGTGACCTGAAAAGACACTTCTCTAAGGAAGAAATACAAATGGCTAAAAAGCACATGAAAAAATGCTTGACATTGCTAGCTATTAGGGAAATGCAAATCAAAACTATAATGAGATACCATCTTACACCCATCAGAATGGCAGCTATTATAAAAACAGCAGACTATAAGTGTTGGAGAGGATGTGGAGGAATAGGAACCCTCATCCACTGCTGTTGGGATTGTGGAATGGTCCAGCCACTGTGGAGGACAGTTTGGCGGTTCCTCAGAAAACTAACAATAGATCTTCCATATGATCCAGCAATTCCACTGCTGGGTATATACCCAGAAGAACTGAAAGCAAAGACACGAACATATATGTGCACACCAATGTTCATAGCGGCATTGTTCACAATTGCCAAAAGTTGGAATCAACCCAGGTGCCCATCAACAGATGAATGGATAAACAAAATGTGGTACATACATACAATGGAATATTACTCAGCTGTAAGAAGGAATAAAGTGCTAACTCACAGGATAACATGGATGAATCTTGAAGACCTTATGTTGAGTGAAGCAAGCCAGGCTTTGAAGGATGAACAGTGCATGACCTCACTGATATGAATTAAGGAAATTGAGCTCTCTTTGAGAACTCTTGTCTGAAAGATAGGTGTACAAGAAAGAGAAAGAAAAGAGAATGTTGTGAGCCATCACCCATGTGGACTTAACCTATGGTAAAGTGATGGAGTGTAGTTGTGTATTGAAGCAATAGGACAGGAGGGTAGTGATATATTGTATTGGGTGGTGCAGGGTTGACAGGTGGGTAGATTGGGAAAGGTGGGTTAGAATACCCAGGATACTGAGGGGAGAGCAGAAATAGACAGGTGGGCATCTCTGAAGAGCAAGGGTGGTTCCTAATAGTAGAGGACAAGCCAGTGTGTCATGACCTCTTGTTGCATGTAACTATGAACCTTGTCATCCAATGATTCAAGCCAGGGGATCGTCATGGGACCCAGGGGGATGGGGAGGAGGAACAGAATAGATCAAATGGGGTATTTAGTGGTCAATGGAAATGTTTTTCATTACTTGACAGTGATGGACACAGGACATGGTAAATATCATCAAAATTTATAAAAGTATACGATTCAAAATGTAAACCATACTGTAAACAATTTACAATGTTTAGTAGCTATATTTCATTATCTGTATATCAATTATAGCAATGCTACCATCCACATGTCCAGGTTTTAATATGGGGTGAGGAAAGGGGGAGGAGGTTGGGTATATGAGAGTATCTTGTATTTGGTGTGTGACTTTGTTGTGACTTAAAACTTCTTTGAAAATTAAATGAAAAAAAGACACTGGGGAGTGAGAAGGGGAAGGTGCCATGGTACAGACTGGACACCAGATAGTGCAGTGATAAAAGGCAAAATGTCAAAAAAATTTTTTTTCTAATTTTTAAAATATTTTCTCATTTTTTGAATAACCGAATCCTTTAATTTTATTTTATATATATATATATTTTAAGTTTTCAAGTAGTTTATCTCTTATATTTAAACATCATTATTATTTCATTTTCCTATTAATTGTATTTGACTATTGCATTAGCTTCATCTTTAAAGAAGCTTTGGATCACAGAAGGGTTAAAACTGGTGCAGGAGAGGATCATTGGTGGGGGGTGTCAGGGATGGGGGGTGCATGGGAGGAAATTCACCTGAACATACGTAAAAGGTATATAAAATTGTTCAAATGCTCACGGGGCATGGTCACAGTGGGTGGAGAACCACTCAGTAAATGAGAGAATACTGAATTCCCATCCTGGACAGCTCTGCCATATTCTCCAAGGGAGTAGCAACAGTCCCCCAAGTGCAGGGGCAGTGTCTGGCAAAGGAGGATGATCCACTGATGGGTTCTTGTTGATGACTAGCCTTATGAGTCTTGGCTCTTGAAATTGAAACTTAGCTTATTGTTATTGGGTGCCTAAGGGTTGCCTCCTGAGAGCCTCCTTGTTGCTCAAATATGGCCTCTCTCTAAGCCAAACTCAGCATATGAATGCATTACCTTCCTCCCAGTGCGGATCATGACTCCCGGGAATGAACCTCCCTGGCAACAAGGGATTACTAACAAGTGCCAATGGGCAATAAAACTGGAAAAAGACCTCATATAAAAGGGGGAAAAGGTAAAAACAAATGGGTTCATATGGCTAAGAGACTTCAAAGTGAGTCAGGAGGTCATCCCAGAGGTAACGCTTATACACATCTCAATAGGCCCTCATAGGCTTCCAATGTGGATACACACCAAACAAAGGGGCTCCTGAGGGCTCTGGAGACACCCAGGTCCTATGTCAGGGCAGATAGCCCCAGAGTTTTGTTCCTCATCAGTGGGCCCTACTTTGGAATCCTTGCTCCTGAGAGAGACAGGGTTGGACCCAAATATGTCTTCCCTGCCCATGGTCCATCTGTCCCTTCTATTCAAATCTATATTTGATGCTGGAGTTTGTAGGTGTACTTTAGAGACCATAGTCTTTGGGCTGTCCATGTGCCAGCTGGGCCTGGAATCTCGGTGGATCTGCAACTCCTACCGTAAAGCTCAATGGACTCACCATGGACACCTGGAGGGGAGATGATGATGGACAACAGCCATCCCCAGGAATGGAGAGAGTCTGCAGCTGCAGGCAGGATAATCCCATCCATCTTATCCATGAGATATAAGCCCCCTCTCACTTGGAGGTGGAGTGGACATCTTCATCTCAGACTCCTCAGGATTGGGGGAAGAGGTATGGACTAAAGTAGACTTACTGGTATTCTGTTATAGACATATTGTGATTCACGCAGTGGAAGTTATTAGAACATTAATGTGGAGCCAGTGGCCACCAGATGCTTTAGGGGCAGCGAGAGGGAAAAACACTTGTAATACAGGGCCTTTTTCAGGACTTGGGTATTATCTTCAGTGACATTGCAATGACAGATATAGGCCATTTTATATACCATTATATAACATGCAGAACTTTGTGTGAGAGAATGTGGTCTACTATGTGAACTATGGTCCATGCTTAGTGGCAAAGCCTCAAGATGTGTATATCTATTGCAGGTGATATGCCACACTAATGAAGGATGTTTATGTGGGAGGTTGTGGGAGGAGTATGAGGTGGGGCATATGAGAATCCCTACAATTTTTGTGTATCATTTATGTAATCTAAATATTTTTTAAAAAATAAAAAATAAAATTATTATTAAAAAAAAGTTATCATCAATATGTTCAAGGAGATGAAGGAAACTGCAGAGAACGAGCTAAAAGATATCAGAAAAACAATGAACAGCATGCAAATCTCAATAAAGAGATAGAAATTTTAAAAAGGAGTCACAGAGACTAGAGTTGAAAGCCACAATAACAGAATTAGAAATTCCCAGGAGGATTTCAACAATAGGTTGGACCTGGTAGAAGAAATAATCAGTGAACTCAAGGAGAAGACAAATGGCATGAGTCAGCATGAAGAACAGAAAGAAAAAAGAATTATATAAAGTGAAAATTGATTAAGAGTTCTCTGGGAAACCATAAAATGTACCATGTATGCATTATGAGAGTCCCAGAAAGGGAAAAAAGAAAAGGGTGGAAAGAATATTCAAGGAAATAATGAGTAAAAACTTCCCAATACTAGTAAAGGGCATGAATATACACATCCAAGTAGCCCAACAAAAACAAAACAGGATAAACGTGAGGGGAAATACACTCAGACACAGAGTAGTCAAACTGTCGAATGCAAATGACAAGGAGAGAATTCTGAACACTGCTAGAGAAAGCAATGTGTTATGTACAATGTAGTACCAATTAGATTAAGCATCAGTTACTCCTCAGAAACCATAGAGGCAAGAAGGCTGTGGGTTGAAATACTTAAAAGTGCTGAGAGAAAACAATTTCAAATGAAGAATTTTGTATTCAGTGAGACTTTCAAAAATGAGATCCCTCTAAGATTGGGAAGAAGAAAAGGGTGCCCACTGTCACCACAATTAAACATTGTACTAGAAGTTCTGGCTAGAGCAATTAGGCAAGAAAAAGAAATAAAAGGTATCCAAATAGGACAGGAAGAGGTAAAACTTTTACAACTTGCAGATGACATGATCCTATATTTAGAAAACCCTGAAAAATAGCAATGAAACTACTAGAGCTAATAAACAAATTCAGTGAAGTAGTGGGATACAAGATCAACATGTAAAAATCAGTAGTCTTTCTATACACTAGAAATGAACAATCTGAGGAGGAAATCAGGGAACAAATTCCATTCACAATAGCAACTAAAATAGTCAAATATCTAGGAATAAATTTAACCAGGTATGTAAAGGACTTGTACACAGAAAACTACAAAACGTTGTAAAATAAATTAAAGAAGAAATAAATAAATGGAAGGACATTCAACTTTTGGAGACTGGAAGTCTAAATATCTCAATTCTACCCAAATTGATTTACAGATTCTATGCAATCCCAGTCAAAATTTCAGCAGCCTATTATACACTGTTGGAATTTGTAGAAATGGAAAATCCAATTATCAAATTTATTTGGAAGAAAGGACACCGAATAGCCAAAAGTATCTTAAAGTAGAAGAACAACATCATTGGACTCTTATTTTCTCACTTTAAAGCACATTACAAAGCTACAATGATCAAAACAGCATAGTATTTGCATAAAGGTAGACATATAGATCAATGGAATTGAATTTAGAGTTCAGAAATAGATCCTCACCTCTATGGCCAATTGATTTTTGACAAGGCTACCAAGCCCACTCAACTGGAACAGAACACTCTCTTCAACAAATGGTTTTGGGAGAACTAGATATCCATATCCAAAGGAATGAAAGAGTACCTGTATCTCACACCTTACATAAAAATTAACTCAAAATGGAGCAAAAAGCTAAATATAAAAGCCAGGATCATAAAATTCCTAGAAGAAAAATTTAGTAAAGCATCTTCAAGAACTTTGTTGTAGCAGGTGGTTTCTTAGACCTCATACCTAAAAGAAAAAATAGATAAATGAGACTTTCTCAAAATTAAATGCTTCTGTACTTCAAAGGACTTTCTTAAGAAGGTGAAGGAGAGCCTACTCAATAGGAAAATGTATTTGGAAACCACATATCTGATAAGGGTTTAACATCCATGATATAGAAAGAGATCCTACAACTCAATGATAAAGACAAAATGAACCAATTTATAAATTGGAAAAAAAATGAGTAGACATTTTTCCAAAGAGGAATTACAAATGGCTAAAACATACATGAAAATATGTTCAACATCACTAGCTCTTAGGAAAATGCAAATCAAAACTACAATAAGATATCATTTCACACCTAATAGAATGGCCACTATTAAAAAACAAACAAACAGAAAACTACAAGTACTGGAGAGGATGTGGAGAAATAGGAACACTTATTCACTGTTGGTGGGAGTGTAGAATGGTGCATTCACTGTGGAACACTGTATGGCAGTTCTTCAGGAAGTTAAATATAGAACTGCCATACAACCGGCAGTTGCATTCCTAGGTATATACTCAGAAGAACTGAAAATAGGGACGCGAACAGACGTGCATACCGATGCTCATAGCGGCATTATTCACAACTGCCAAAAGGTGTGAAGAGAAGTGAGGTATCTGTAAACAGATGAATGGATAAATGAATTGTGGTATATGCATAGAATGGAATAGTATTCAGCTGTAAGAAGAAATGAAATTGTGATGCACATGACTACATGGATGAACCTTGAGGATATTATGTTGAGTGAAACAAGCCAGACATAAAAGGATAAAAAGATCTTACTAATAGGTACTAAATATAATGAGCAAAGTCATGGAGTTTTAATAGCTAGAAGATTGTTCACCAGAAGATAGAATGAGGATAGAGAATGGAGAGCCGTGGCTTAATTTGTGCAGAATTGGTAATAAGGTTGATTGTAAATGCTTGGAATTAGATAGAGGTGATGTTAGCATATTAGAGTAAATGTAATTAGCGGCACCAATGTGGGGGTATGATAGTGGTTGAAAGGGAAAGTTTAGGGTTTTGTATGTCATTAGAAGAAAAGCTGAAGGTTGAAACATGAACCTGTAGAGCATAGTGAACCCTGTTCACTATGATGATGAGTGTGATTAATAGTACAAATTTAAGAATGTTCATTAATGAAGCAGAACAAGTGTACATTAAGGTTGTAAGATGTTAATAATAGGGTGGTATGTGAGTTATAATGCACCCTAAAGCAAACTATGGACTATAGTGAATAGTAATATATAAATGTTTTTCATCAATTGATAAAAAAGAGGGAGAAAATTATCATAAGTGACAGAAACCAGACATAAAGTACTGTATATTGTTTAACTCCATTTATATAAAATATAAATATAAATAAAATTTATAAAGATAGAATTAGATTAGTGGGTATATATGGCAGGGAATGGCTAAGGGATGGGAGGCTTTTCTTTTTGGTGTAATGAAAATGCTGTAATAGTGATTGTGATGATGAATGCACAATTCTGTGATCATACAAAAACCCATTGAATGTACACTTTGGATGGAATGTGTGGTATATGAATATATTACAATAAGCTTGCTTTAAAAATAAGGAAAGAGATTAAAACATTCCTAAATAAACAAAAGCTGAGGGAGTTCATTACCACTATATTTTCCCTACAAGCAATCCTAAGGGGCTTCTTCAGACTCAAAGTAAAGGACATTAGACCGGGGTTCAAAATGTCATAAAGAAGAGGGGAGGGGCAAGATGGCAGCTGAATAAGGAGCTCCAAGAGTCAGCTCGCCCTTCAGGGCAGTTAGTAATCCTAGCAGAGCTATCTAAAGCACTTGTCTGGGTGGCCCAGGAGACCAGAAGAGCATCCTGCAACATCCTTGAAAGAAAGGAAGGAGGAGACTGCCCACCTGCAGTGAAGTTGCATGAATAGAGTATTCCATGCTGTGGAGGATGGTACCCATCCTTCACTGGTGGCACAAGCCACCTTGGGAGCTATTCTGTGGCTGGAGTTGGAAGCTCCATTTCCCAAAAATGGGAGAGGAAGAGACAGTTGGCCACCAACTTCAGCTACTGATTAGTAAATTTGGCTGGCTAAGAACAGCTAAAGTTGGAACCTGTCCAAGTTGGAAAGAGGCCAGTAGCCATGATTTTACCTCTGCCTCTGCCATGAGGGGAAGCAGGGCTGATTGAAAATCACAGTGATGGTAGGGACCAGCTCCTTCCACTCAGATTGGACTGTAGCCCTTGCCTAGGCTACAGCCCCAAATCCGGCAGGGAGGAAGCTGGGGGTACCTACCGTAGCCTCTCCGTGTAACTGCAGGACATTGATCCAGACTGAATAGTTGGACACCTCTTGCTCCATCCGTGAGCCACAATAGGATAGGAGAGGAGCTGTGTTTCCTCAGCCTTTCTGGACAAGGGCAGGCACTTTTGGCCTACACAGAGTAGACTGGTGGATACCTGTAACTCTAACCCATCCCCCAATAGGATAGGAGGGGTGTGGTGTTTCCTCAGCCTTTCTGGGCAATGGCAGACATATACGGCCAGCATGGACTATTGGGTCCCTGTGGATCCACCCCCAGCCCCTAAAAGGATTGGAGGGGAGCTGTATTTCCTCAACCTCTCTGGGTAATGGTAGGTACTTTTGGCCTACAGGGACTGAAGTGTTGGGTGCCTGTGGATCCACCCCCACCTCCCAGTTGGATAGGAGGGGGCTGGTGTTTCCTCAGCCTCTCCAGGCAGCAGAAGGCACTTTTGCCCTACATAGACTGAAGTGTTGGGTGCCTGTGGTTCCATCTCCACCCCCTAAAGGGCAGAAGTGACAGTACTCCCTATGCCGCTTAGTGCAAGTGCAGGCACATTTGGCCCCCATGGATTTGATTTTTGGGCCTTCCAGAGGGTCCATCACCTGCCCTGGCAGGGGAGGAAGGGGGTTGATGCTATGTCAGTCTCCTTGCTGAACTGTGGTCATTTTAGACCTGCATGGCATAGATTGTTGACTGCACCTGCAACTCCATCCCCACCCCAGTCAGGGGAGGAAGGGGTGTGAAGCTTCTTCAGTGTCTTCGGGAAGCTGCTGATGTTCTTGACCTTCATGATTTGGACTGTTCCTCATGGCTGCGGATCTGTTCCTATCCCTGCCAGAGGAGAAAGGTGGGAGAAGCTTCATCAGTCCCTGGGCAATGTGGACAGCATCACCTCCAGAGCTTACAGTACCAGCCACATCCTTGGCTCCTACTACACAATCAACAAGGGAGAAAGGGCAAGAAAGCCCTAAATAAACGAAAGAGAGAAACTGCACCCAGAATAAATACATCTAGTAAAGCAGATGTCAAGGCACCACCAACAAAAAATCACAATCCATACCAAGAAACAGGAAGATATGGCCCAGCTAAAGGAACAAGATAAGCCTCCAGATGACATAAAGGAGTTGAGACAAATAATCATAGATGTTTAAACAGATCTCCTTAATAAATTCAATGACATGGCTTAAGAGATTAAGGATATTAAGACACTGGGTGAGCACAAAGAAGAATTTGAAAGCATACATAGAAAAATAGCAGATTTTATGGGAATGAGAGGTGCAATAAGTGAAATTAAAAATACACTGGAGGCATATAACAGCAGATTTGAGGAGGCAGAAGAAAGGATTGGTAAGCTTGAAGACATGGCCCCAAAAGTGAACATACGAAAGAACCAAGGATCAAAAGAATGGAAAAAATTGAACAGGGTCTCAGGGAACTAAATGACAGCAAAAGATGTGAAAACACTCATATCATGGGTGTCTCAAAGGAGTAGAGAAGGGGAAGGGCAGAAGGATATTTGAAGAAATGATAGACAATTTCCCAACTGTTTTGAATGACAAATATGTCCAGGAAGCACAAAGTGCTCCTATCCGAATAAATCCATATAGAGCAACTCTGGGATGCATACTAATCAGAATGTCAAATGCCAAAGACAAAGAGAATTCTGAATACAGGAAGTGAAAAGTGATGCATAACATATAAGGGACACCCAATAAGATTAAGTGTCAATTTCTCATCAGAAGCCATGGAAGCAAGAAGGCAGTGGTATGATATATTTAAGATACTGCAAGGGAAAAATTGCCAGCCAAGAATCTTATATCCAGCAAGATTGATTGTCTTTCAAAAATGAGGGCCAGTGTAGAATACTCACAGATAAACACAAACTGAGAGAGTTTGTAATCAAGGGACCAGCATTGCAGGAAATACTAAAGGAAGTGCTACAACATGAAAAGAAAAGACAGGAGAAAGAGATGTGGAAGAGTCTAGAAATGAAGATTATATTAGTAAAAGTAACCAAAAGTGTCAAAAGAGTGGTGAAAATAAAATATGACAGATAAAACTAAAGGTCAAAATGGGTGACATAAGAACTGCCTTTACAGTAGTAACATTGAATGTTAATGAATTAAACTCCCCAATCAAAAGACACAAACTGGTGGAATAGATAAGAAAACATGAGCCATCAGTATGCTGTTTACAAGAGACTCACCTTAGACCCAAGGATAACAGTAGATTGAAAGTGAAAGGCTGGAAAAAGATATTCCACACATGGGATAACCAAAACAACAAAACAAACACACAAAAACCTGGAGTGCCTATGCTTATATTGGATGAAATAGACTTTAAAAGCAAAAATGTTATTAGAGACAAGGAAGGACATTATATATTATTAAATGGGGCCATTCACCAGGAAAAAATAACAATCATAAATGTATATGCACCTAACTAGGATGCCCCAAGATACATGAGATAAACATTGGCAAAAGTGAAAGGAGAAATAGGTATGTCTACAATAATAGTTGGAGACTTCAATACCCCACTTTCAGCATTGGATAGAGCATCTGGGCAGAAGATGAATAAAGAAACAGAGAACTTGAATAATATGATAAATGGACTAAACCTAATAGACATATACAGAACATTGCACCCCCAAACAGCAGGATATACATTCTTCTCAAGTGCTCATTGATCTTTCTACAGGCTATACCATATGTTGGGTCACAAAACAGATCTCAATAAATTCAACAAGATCAAAATTATACAAAGCACTTTCTCTGATCATAATGGAATAAAATTGGAAATCAAGATGTGGAAAAAGGGAAAATTCAAATATTTGGAGATTATACAACACAGTCTTAAATAATCAGTGGGTCAATGAAGACATTTCAAAAGAAATCAGTTAATATCTTGAGACGAATCTAAAGGAGAACACAACATATCAGAACCTATGGTTGTAGCAAAGGCAGTGCTGAAAGGGAAAATTACAGCCCTCAATGCTTACATTAAAAAATAAGAAAGTTAAAGCATATCATGGTGTTTGTAACTAGCAATGCTATTGTATGGGTATGACAGTGGTTGAAAGGGAAAGTCTGAGGTATTATGAGAAGGTAAGCGAAGAACTGTAACATGGGACTGTATAAGATAGTAAAATCTCATGTAAAACATGAATATGGGTGATATTGCATATATAAAACCCTTTTTACAAAATATAAATACAAATATATTAGAGAGAAGGAAAAAGAATAGCTATGTATGGCAGGGAAAGCATAGAGAGATCGAGAGCTAATGAGTTTTGTTTGTTTTTTATTATTATTGTTGGAATAATGAAAGTGTTCTAAGAATGATTGAAGGGATGAATGCACAAATATGTGATTACACTGAATACCATTGATTGTACACTTTGGATGGATTTATGCTTCATTAATATGTATCAATAAAATTGATTTATTAAAAAAAAAAAAAAAGCTGAATGCAATGACCTAACTACACAGTTTGAGGAACTAGAATAAGAACAGAAAACTATTTCCAAAGCAAGCAGAAGGAATGAAATAACAAAGACAGGGCATAAGTAAATGAAATTGAGAACAACAACAACAAAAAAGAAAAATAAAGAGAATTAGCAAAATCAAAAGTTGGTTCTTTGAGAAAATTAGCAAAACTGACAAACCTTTAGATAGACTAACAAGGTAAAAAAGAGAGAAGATGCAAATAAATGAAATAAAAAATGAAAATGGGGACATTACTACTGACCACACAGAAATAAAAGAGATCATAAGAGGATACTATGAACAACTGTATGCCAACAAACTAGACAATGTAGATGAGATGGAAAAATTCCTACCTGGGAACGTACAAACAACCTAAACTGACCCTAGAAGAAATCAAAGACTTCAACAAACCAATCACAACTGAAGAGATTGAAACAGTTATCAAAGAACTCACCAAAGTGAAAAGCCTAGGACCAGATGGTTTCACAGGTGAGTTCTACCAAGCATTCAAACTAGTTTAATACGAATATTACTCAAGCTCTTCCAAAAAACTGAACAAGAAAGAATGATACCAATCTCATTTTATGTAGCCAATATCACCCTAATACCAAAGCAAGGTAAAGATATTATGACAAAAGAAAGTTACAGACACATTTCCCTAATGAATACACATGCAAAAATCCTCAAGAAAATACTTGCTAATTGAATCCAACAACACATTAAAAGAATTATCCATCATGATCAAGTGGGTTTTATACCTGGCATGCAAGAGTGGTTTAACACAAGAAAACCAATCAACTTAATACACCACATTAATAAATCAAAGTAGAGAAATCACATGATCCTATCGATTGATACAAAAATGGGTTTGACAAAATACAGCATCCTTTCTTGATTAAAATACTACAAAAAATAGGAATTGAAGGAAACTTTCTCAACACGATAAAGGCCATATATGAAAAACCCATAGCTAACATTTTACTCAATGGTGAAAGACTGAAAGCTTTCCTGTTGACATCAGAGACAAGACAAGGATGCTCATGGTCAACACTAATTTTCAGTATAGTATTAGAGGTTCTAGCTGGAGGAATCAGGCAAGAAAAAGAAGTAAAAGGCATCCAAATCAGAAAAGAAGAAGTGAAACTTTTTCTGTTTGCAGATGATTTGACCCTGTACCTAGAAAATCCTGCAAAATCTACAACAGAACTGCTAGAGCTAATAAAGGATTTCAGTACAGTGTCAGAATACAAAATCAATACGCAAAAATCAGTAGAGTTTCTAGACAGTCAAAATGCTCAATCTGAGGTGGAAGTCAGAAAAAAATTCCATTTACAATACCAACTAAAAGAATCAAATGTTTAGGATAAGCTTAACCAAAGATATAAAGCAGTTGTATGCAGAACGCTACAATGCATTGCTCAAAGAAATTTAAAAAGTCCTAAATAACTGGAAGAATATTCCTTGCTCATATATTGGAAGACTAAATATAATTAGATGTCAATTCTACCCAGATTTATATACAGATTGAATGGAATCCCAAGAAAAATTCCACCAGCATTTTTAAATGAATGGAAAACACAATTATCAAATTTATTTGGAAGGGTAAGAGTCCCCAAATAGCCAGAAACATCTTAAAAAGGAAAAGCGAAGTTGGAGGACTTTCACTTCCAGGCTTTAAATGATATTTAAAGTGGTAAATATCACCAGCTACAGTGGTAAAAACAGCATGGTACTGGCAAAAAGATAGACACATAGACCAATGGAACCAAACTGATGGTTCAGAAACAGACCCTCACATTTATGGTCAAGTGATTTTTGACAAGCCTGTCAAACCCTTCCATCTGGGTAGAACATTCTATTCAAAAAAATGGTGCTGGGAGAACTGGATATCCAAAGCCAAAAGAATGAAAGAGGACCCCTATCTCACACCTTATAAAAAATTAACTCAAAATGGATCAAAGACCTAAATATAAAAGCTAGAACCCTAAAAATGTAAGAAAACATTTTCAAGACCTGGTGGTAAGTGGTGCATTCTTAAACCTTAAACTGAAAGCACAAGCACTGGAAGAAAACATGGATGAATGGGACCTCCTCAAACTTGAACACTTTTGGAATTCAAAGGAATTCATCAAGAGGGTGAAAAGGTAGCCCACTAAATGGGAGAAAATAATTGGAAACCACATATCCGATAAGGGTTTGATTTCCATTCTATTTAAAGAGATCATACAAGTCAACAATAAAAAAGCAAACAATCCAATTTAAAAACGGGTAAAAAACTTAAATAGATATTTCTCCAAAGAGGAATTGTAAGTGGCCAAATAGCACATGAAAAAAATGTTCACTATCCCTTGCTATTAAGGAAATGCAAATCAAAACGACAGTGAGATATCATCTCTCACTGCATAGAATGGCCATTGTTTGAAAAGGAGGAAACAGTAAGTGCTGGAGAGGAGGTGGAGAAATGGGAACACTCCTTCACTGCTGGTGGGATTGTAAAATGGTGCAGCCTCTGTGGAGTTTGGCAGTTCCTCAGGAAGCTAAATATAGAACTGCCATATGATCCAGTATTTCTCCTCTAGGAAAATATCCAGAAGAACTGAAAACTGTGACACAAACAGACATCTGCACACCAATACTCACAGTGATATTGTTTACAATTTCCAAAAGATGGAAACAACATAAGTGTTCATCAACCAATGAATGGATAAATACAATGTGTTATATACAAACAATGGAATACTATGCTTTTGTAAGAAGAAATGAAAATGGCACACACATGATTACATGGATGAATCTTGAAGACATTATGCAAAATGAAATAAGCCAGACACAAAAGGGCAAATATTGCATGGTCTCACTTATATGAACTAAATACGAAGAATAAACACATGGCATTGAAACCCAGAGTATTGGTTATTAGGAGGTAAGAGGAGGACTGTGAAGGAATGCTGATACTTAATGTATGTAAAGTTTTAATTAATTTGACTAAATGTGTGGAAGTCAATGGAGCTGATGGTAACACATTATAGTGAGTAGCAACTGGTTTATAAATGAGATTATGGCTGTAAAGGGTAGACTAAGGATGTAAGTGTCAATTGAAGGAAAGCTAGAGAATAATCTATGGCCTGAATAACACAGGGAACCCAAAGGTGGATGAGAATTGTGGTTAATAGTACAAGAATGTCCTTCTGTGAACTAGAACAGATGTACATCACTTTTGCAGGGTGGTGGGAATGTGGAGAAGCATGGGAAAAATACAATTAATGTAACATATGGACTATAGTTAACAGCAATACTGTAGCATTCTTGCATCAGTGGCAAAGATGTACTGTATTAATAATAGGGTGGTGTGGAAAAAATATGCCAAATGTATACTATGGACCATAGTTGTAATAATCTGATGATATGATCTCATAATCTGTAACAAATGTTCTATAGCAGTGTGGTGTGTTGGTGAAGGGGTATGGTCTGTGAATTCTACCCATGTGCACAGTTGTTTTGTAAGTTCACAACTTTTGTAGTAAAAATATGGTTTTTAAAAAGTGAAACAATGTCATAAATAAATAAAGACTTTCAATAAAGGTATACCTATGGGTAATTATAAATGCCAGTAGTACTGTATTATATTTTTTCATATGTAACTCCAGTTCTGAATTCCTACAGATACTAAAGTGAAAATTTATAAAAATTAATCATAAATATTTGGTTTTGGGCATACAGTATACAAAGATGTAATTTGTAACAAGTACAAAAAATGGGGGGTGGAGGGCTATAGGAACAAGGTACATGTATGCTCTTGAATTCAAGTTGGTGTCAAACTAAACATGACTGTTGTAAATGTAGGATGTTAAATTTTAACCCAGAGCAATTAGGCAAGGAAATGGGGTAAAACTTACCCCATTTGCAATTGACATGATATATATGGAGAAAATCCCCCAAACCACAACAAAGCTCTTAGAGGTAATAAATGAATTTAGCAACATGGCAGGGTACAAGATCAATGTGCAACAATCACTATTGTTTATATACATTATTATTGAATAATCTGAAGAGAAATTTTTAAAAAAATTCCATTTACAATAGCAACTAAAAGAATCACATATCTAGGAATAAATTTAGCTGAGGTGCAAAGGGCTCATACATGGTAAACTACAAAATATTGCTAAAAAGAAATCAAAGAAGGGCCAAATAAATGGAATGACATTTTAGGCTTGTGGATTCAATACTAAATATAGTCAAGAGATCAATTCTAGTCAATGTGATTTACAGATTTATTGCAATCCAAATCAGTATTCCAACAGCCTTCTTTGCAAAAATGGAAAAGCCAATTTTACTTTTATATGGAAAAGAGGCCCTGAATAGCCACAAACATCTTTAAAAAGATGAGCCAAGTTGGTGAACTCACATTTCCTGATTTGAAAACTTCCTAAAAAGCTACAGTGGTCAAAACAGCATGATACTGGCACAAGCACAGACTTATAAACCAGTGGAATTGAATTGAAAGGTCAGAAATAGACCCTCACATCTACAGCCAATTGATTAAAAATTTTTTTTTAACAAATCCATTGTATTGATACATATTAATAAATCATAAATCCATCCGAAGTGTATAATCAATCATATTCGGTATAATCACATAGTTGAAGACGTTGTCTTCAAAATCACTAATTCTGTCTTTTAGCAATTCAAATCTGCTGTTATGTGCCTCTAATGTATTTTTTTTTTTAAGATTTATTTATTTATTTATCCCCCCCTTGCTGCTTGTGCTTGCTGTGTCCATTCGCTGTGTGTCTTCTCCGTGTCTGCTTATCTTCCCCTTGCTGTGAGGTCCCGCTGCATCAGCCCCTTGCGCCGCGTGGGCCGGCCTGCCCTCACAAGGAGGCCCCGGGAAGCGAACCCGGGGGCTCCCATATGGTAAACGGGGGCTCTATTGACTGAGCCACTCCCGCTTCCCTCTAATGTATTTTTAATCTCATCCGTCATGTCTTTCATTCCCATAACATCTGTTACTTTTCTTCGCAGGCTTTCAAATTGTTCTTTATGCTTACCCAGTATCTTCTTAATATCTTTTATCTCTTTAGTCATATTTTCTTTCAATTCTTTGAATTGATTTAAAAGAGTTGCGTGATTACAATTGATTATCTTTAATCTTGTATCTCATCAGGATATTTGGTTTGTTCCTTTGGCTGGCTATCTCTTCCTGTTTCCTAGTATGGCTTGTAATTTTTTGCTGATGTCTAGGCATCTGAATATGTTGGTGAATTTACTGTGATGGCCAAATTCTCTCTCTTGCCTATGTTTTTTCCCACAGCTCTTCTTTGATATTTGGTTCAACTTATTCCAAGTCTTCAAAATTACCCAGCTTAAGTTATCAAAATCAGGCCAGGGACTCACTAATGGGGTACAGATTTTCTCGCAGGAGTTAGGGTACAGAGAAATCCAAAATCAGTTTTGGTCCATGCAATTTCCCGGCCAGCCAGCACATGGCACTTGTCGCTGCACCTTTCCATGGAAATGTTTCAATCTCCACTTTCCTGTGTTTTGATCTGGCCATAGTCAAGATTCAAAGTGGGCCCTGATGGCAGAATTCAGTGAAGAGAACCCCCCCAACTCCCCCTCCCTTTTCCCTTGTAACAGCTGATAGGGAGGAAGATGTCTGTTCCCTCTTGGTCTGCTGCAGTAAACCAGGGGTTTTACCCCAGCTTATTATCTTGGGGGTGGGGGAGGGGAGCCCTTCCTGGCCACTTTGGGAATTTGGTACCTCATGGTTGTTGTTTCAGGTTCTTTGTCTTCCTGTCCCTTGCCCTCCTTGGAGTTGTGTAGCACTGTCCTGGTCTTCTGACCCCAAAGCAGGTCCCTTGGACAGCCTTTGGCCCTTTCTTCTTTGTTTTTGGAGAGAGAGTTGAGCCTTGCCCTCCCACTCTGATGCCATCTTCCTGGAACTCCAGTCGATTGATTTTTGACATGGGGGCCAAGTCCACTCAATTGCTAAAGAATAGTCTCTTCAACAAATGGTGCTGGGAAACCTGGATACCCATATGCAAAAGAATTATGATGGACCTTTACCTCAAACCTTTTATAAAACGTTAACTCAGAATAGATGAAAAACCTAAATATAAGATCCAGGACTTAAAAACTCCTAGAAGAAGCTGTAGGGAGGTATCTTCAGGACCTTGTGTTGTTAGGCAATGGTTTCTTAGACTTTATACCCAAAGCACAAGTGATAAAAGAAAAAATAGATAAATGGGACCTTATAAAAATTAAACACATTTATGCATTAATGTTTATCATGAAAGTAAAATGACAATGTATAGAATGGTAAAAAATATTTTGAAACCATGTATCTGATAAGGGTTTAATATCCAGATTTTACATAGAAATCCTCAACTCAACAACAGAAAGACAAACAATTCAATTTAAAAATAGAGTAAAGGCTTTAAA
Organism: Cabassous unicinctus; assembly: GCA_029593785.1. NCBI lineage: Eukaryota > Metazoa > Chordata > Mammalia > Cingulata > Chlamyphoridae > Cabassous > Cabassous unicinctus. The sequence goes on along the minus strand of JAQZBX010006838.1, from coordinate 7,459 downwards.
TAGACATTTCTTCAAAGCAGATTTGCAAATGGCCAAAAATGCACATGAAAAGATGGTCAAGGTCACTACCCAATAGGGAAAAGCCAAATCCAAACCTTAGTGAGATACCATTTCACACCAACTAGAATGGATACTATTTAAAAAACGGAAAATTACAAGTGATAGAGAAGATGTGGACAGCTAGGAATACTTGTGCTGTGGAGAACAGTTTGGTGGTTCCTCAGAAAGTTAAGTATATATTTTGGCAACCCCACTTCTAGGCACATACCCAAAAGAATGGAAAGCAGGGACTCCAGCAGATATTTGCACACTGGTTTCCTGAGCAGCATTGTTCACAATTGCCAAAAGATGGAAGCAACCAAGGTCTCCATCTACCCATGAGTGGAAAACCAAAATGTGGTATATATACATAATGGAATATTTTTCAGCCCTAAAAAGAATGACATTCTGATACATGTGAAATGGATGACCTTTGATGACATAATGTTGAGTGAAATAAGCCAGACACAAAAGATAAATATTGGTACACCGGTATCAAATAATTCATGAAAGTAAATTCATAAACTTTAATAAAGGTTATCAGGGGTTTATGTGGGCATAGGGAATGAGTAATGGTATAGAGCTTTTGTTTGGGGTGTTGGAAAAGTTTTGGAAATGTCTAGTGGTGGTGGTAACACAACATTGTGAAAATAATTAACTGATCTGAATTATACATGTGAATATGGTTAAGAGGGACAATGTTTCATGGTATATATGTTGCTTGAATAAAATTTTTAAAAAAGACATAAGAATATATAAAAAAAAATCAAAATCAAAATCCCAGCAAGTTATATTTTAGACATTGACAATTTGATTCTAATGGTTACTGAGAAAGGCACAAGTCCAAGAATAGTCCACACAGTATTGAAGAAGACCAAAGTAGGATGACTAACATGACCCAAATTCATGGCTTACTATAAAGCTACAGTGATCAACACAGTATAGTATAGGCAAAAGAATACACAAATAGATCAGTGGAATAAATAGAATTGAAAGCTCAGAAATAGACCCACACAAATAAAATCAACTGGTCTTTGACCAAGGAACAATTTCATGGAGAAAGGATAGTGTTTTCAACAAATGGTGCAAGAACAGGTGGAAATCCAGGTGCAGAAGAAAATGAATCTAGACACAGGTCTGAAATATTTCCCCCAAATTAACTCAAAATGAATCATAGACCTAAATGTAAAATGCAAAACTTTAAAACTGCTACAACAGAAAAAATAACAACAAAAAAAGAGAAAATGTAAAAAAGATTGAAAAAAAAAAAAAAAAACTGCTACAAGACAACAATAACAGGAATATGTTGTCTTGGGTTTGGTGATGAATTTTTCTATACAACCCCAAAATCACGATCCATGAAAAAAAATTAAAATTCAGAACTTCTTCTCTGTGAAAGACCATTTCAACAGAGTGAAAGGGAAGCCACAGACTACGATAAAGTATTTGCAAACCACACATTTGATAAAGGATTTGTATCCAACGTAGACAAAGACTATTAAAACCCAACAATAACAAAACAAACAATCCAATTATAATATGGCAAAAGGTCTAAACAGACACCTCACTAAAGAAGATATACATATTGTGATGATTAGGCTGATTTGTCAACCTGGTCAGGTAATTGTGTCCAGTTTTTGGCTAAGCAAGCACTGGACTAATTGTAATATGAGGACATTTATGGGCTTTAGTCATCAGTGAGTTTGCTGCATAGATGGCTGATTACATATACGATCAACCTGGGACATGGCTGTCAGCAATGAGTGACTTTTCATCTAATCAGTTGAATGCCTTAAAAGGAGAAATGATATCAGCATTCAGAGAGAATTTCCCAGCTCGTCTTTGGACAGCCAACATCTCTCGGAAACTCATCAAGGACCTTCGTTGGACTTTCATCGGAGCGCCTGGTTTGCAGCCTCCCTTCAGAAAGTGGACTTGTGCATCCCCATGGTCACGGGAGAGAATCTTATAAATCTCATACTATTTAGATATGTTGATTCTGTTTCCCAAAAGAACCCCTGACTAATACACCAGTAGAAAAAGTATATAAAAAGATGGTCATCTTCATATAACATAAGGAAGTTGCAAATAAAATCAACAATGAGATACCACTATATACCTATATGAATAACTAAAATATGAACCAGTAAAAACACCAGATGCTGGAGAGGATGTGGAAATACAGGAGCTCTCATTAATTGAGGGTGGAATGCAAAATGGTACATCAACTTTGGAAGACAGTATTGCACTTTTAAACAAAGGTAGACATAAACTTACATACAATCCAGCAAATGTGCTTCTAGGTATTTACTCAAAAGAGTTGAAAACTTAAGTCCACACAGAAGCCTGCACGTGAATGTTAATAGCAGCTTTATTCATTATTGCCAAAATATGAAGCAACCAATATGCCCTTCAATAGGTGAATGGATAAACACACTGTGGTACATTCATGCAATTGAGTATTGTTCAACAATAAAAACAAATGAGCTATCAAGCTACAAAAAGACATTAAGGACACTTAAACGGATGTTGCTCAGTGAAAGTCACTTTATATGATTTCAACTATATGACATTCTGGAAAAGGCAAAACTATATAGACAGTAAAAAGATCAATGGTTTTGAGATGGGGGAGGATGAATAGGTAGAGCACAGGCCATATTTAGGGCAGTGAATCTATTCTGTATGATACTGTAATGGTATTATATATGTGGATATATGCCATTAAACATTTTTCAAAATCCATAGACCTGTACAACACAAGATTGAACCATAATGTAAAATAAGAACTTTAGTAAATAATAATGTTTCAGTATTGGTTCATCAATTGTAACACATGTACCTCAGTAATGTAACATATTAATAATTAGAGAAACTGTGCAAATGGGGAGATAGAGTATGTGGAAACCCTCTGAACTTAATGCACAATTTGTCTTTAAGCTGAGTACTGCATTAAAAATAAAGTCTTTTAAAAATAATTTTGTAAGGCAGCTTCAGCTAGCTTAAGAAATTAGACTAGATTTAATGAGACAAAGAGCACAGTCAAAAATCAAACTTAAGTCTTTGAATCAATATATCATGCTCTTAATCCACATATATTTTCTATTAAATCAGGTTGCTTACATTAATTTTTAAAATTAAATTTATTTACCAACATTTATGCACATCAAGCAAACACACTCCCTTTCCCCCCTCATCCCATCCCCTGACAACCTCTAATCTACTGTATGTCTTTGTGAGTTTGCTCTTTCTAGATATCTCATATAAGTGATATCATACAATTTTTTGTCCTTATGTACCTTGCTTATTTCAGTAAGCATAATGCTTTCAAGGCCCATCCATGTTGCAGCATGTCTCAGAACTTCATTCTTTAATGGCCAAATGATAGTCCACTGTGTGTATGTACCACATTTTGTTTATCCATTCATTTGTTGATGGAAACTTGGTTTGGTTACACCTTTTGATGCTTATGAATAATGCTGCTATGAACATTGATCTGCAAGTATCTGAAACTATGTTCTCACTTTCTTTTGGATATTTACCTAGAATTTGAATTGCCAAGTAATTATGTATTTAACTTTTTGAAGAACTGCCTTCTACAGTGGCTACATCATTGTACATTCACGCTAACAATGCACCATAGTTCCAATTTCTTGGCAACCTCTCCAACACTTGGTACTTTCCACTTTTTAAATAATAACCATCCTTTTGGGCATGAAGTGGTATCTCAATGTAAAATTGACAGAGCATTATAAGAATAGAGTGTGTGTAGGCTATGAAGTTGAGCCAGTGTCAATACAAATTAAATCATAATAGATTTCGGGTGCTTAATGTCAACCCCATGAAAACAACAAAATGTTTTAAAAATATGCACAAAAGGATACAAAAAATGATTCAAAATGCCTTATAACAAAAGGTAATCTAAGACTGGAATTATGGGAACATGGCATCAGTTAGCAGATAAGGCTCAGCATGCTCACAAAAACAATAGAGAAAAAGTTTAAAGCTGCCAGAGGGATCTGCTTTGGGGGTCAGCAGACCAGGACAGCACTTCACAACTCCCAGGAGGCTGAGGGACAGAGAGATGAAGAAGCTGAAACTACAGACCATGAGCTACTAAACCTCCCGGCCACTGGGAAGGGCTCCCCTCACCCACCCCGGAGATATTCAGTGGTGGTAAAACTCGAGGCACATTGAAGCTGACTGAGAGGAGACCAGAGGTCTTCCTCCCTGCCATCAGTTACAAGGGAAAGGAGGGGGAGTCAGGGGTTTTTCTTAAGTGAATTCGGTCAGCCAAGCCCACTTTGAATCTCAGCTCTGGCCAGAGGAAAACAAAGGAATACCAAGAACGATACACCTCTTGTGGAAACGTGCTCCAAGAGGCGCCATCTGCTGGCCAGTCTGAAAATTACATGGACACAAACTGCTTTTAGAGCTCCCTTTACCCAACCCCTGGGAGAAAGTCTGCACCCCATTAGCGAGTCCTGGCCACGGTTTTTGGTAACTTAAGCTGGGCAATTTTAAAGACTTAGGATAAGTTGAACCAAATAACAAAGAGCTATGAAAAAATAATAACAATAGGCAAGGGAGAGAAATTGGCCATCAGATTAAATTCACCAACATATCAGATGCCTAGACATCGCAGAAAATTACGATCCATACTAGGAGACAGGAAGAGATGGCCTAGCAAAGGAACAAACAAAATATCCTGAAGAGATTAAGTAGTTGAGACAATCAATGAAAATCACACAACTCCTAAATCATTTTAAAGAATTGAAAGAAAATATGACTAAAGAGATAAAGGATATTAAGAAGACACTGGGTGAGCATAAAGAACAATTTGAAAGACTGCAAAGAAAAGTAACTGACCGTTATGGTACTGAAAGACACAATGTATGAGATTAAAGATACATTAGAGGCACATAAGAGCAGATTTGAAATGCTTGGAGACAGAATTAATGATTTTGAAAACAGAACATCTGAACTGGAAAAGACAGGAGAACAGAAAGAGAAGAGAATGGAAAAAATGGAATAGGGTCTCAGGGAATTGAATGACAGTGTGTAACGCAAAAACGTATGTATCATTGGCGTCCCAAAAGGAGAAGATAATGGAAAAGGAACAGAAAGAATATTTGAGGAAATATTGACTGAAAACCTCCTTACACTTATGAAAGGCATAAATATCAATGTCCAAGAGGGACAACAAACCCCAAACAGAATAAACATGAATAGACCTACCCCAAGACACCTACTATTATAGAATGACAAATATCAGAGATAAAGAGAAGATTCTGAAAGCAGCAAGAGAAAAGCAAAGCATCACATACAAGGGAAATGTGATAAAATGAAGTGCCAACCTCTCATCATAAACCATGGAGGAGAGAAGACAGTGATATTATGTAATTAAGGTATGGAAAGAGAAAAACTGCCAGCCAAGAATTCTGAATCCAGTAAAGCTGTCCTTCAAAAATGAGGGTGAGTTCAGAGTCTTCACAGACAAATGAAAACTGATGGAATATGTTACCAAAAGACCAGAATTACAAGAGATACTAAAAGGAGTGCTTCAGCCTTAAAGGAAAGAACAAGGACATGAAACTTGGAGAACAATGTAGAAATGAAGAATATTTGAAAGGGTGAAAAAAAAAAAAGACTATAGTATGATAGGACAACTGAGAGTCAAAGGTCAAAATGGATGAAGTAACTAATGCCTTTGCAGTTATAACATTGAATGTTAATATCTTGAACTCCCCAGTCAAAAGACACAGCCTAATAGAATGGATTAAAAAATATAACCCATCTATATGTTGTCTACAGGAGACTCACCTCAGATATAAGGATACAACCAGGCTAAAGTGAAAGGTTAGAAAAAGATATTCCATGCAAATAGTAACCAAGTAAGAGCTGAGGTAGCAATACTAATATCAGAAAAAAATAGATTTTAAATGCAAAACTGTTATAAGGAATGAAGAAGGTCATAATATATTAATAAAAGGGACAATTCAACAAGAAGAAATAACTATTCTAAATATTTGTGCACCTAACCTCAGTGCTCCAAGATACATGAGGCACACACTGGCAAATCTGAGGGGAGAAATAGATGTCTCTACAATAATAGTTGGAGACTTCAATACACCACTCTCATTATTGGCTAGAACATCTGGACAGAGGATAAGTAAAGAAACGGAGAACTTGAATAATATGACAAATGAACTAGACCTAACAGACATCTATAGAGCCTTGTACCCCCAAACAGCAGGATATACATTCTTTTCAAGAGCTTATGGGTCCTTCTCCAAGATAGACCATATGTTGGGTTACAAGAGAAGTCTCAATTATTTTTAAAAAGATTGAAATTATACAAAACACTTTCTCTGGTAATAACGGAATGAAACTGGAAATCAATAATGGAAAGAAAAAGGGAAAATTCATAAATATATGGGGATTAAACAACACACTCTTAAACAACCAGTGGGTCAAAGAAGAAAGTGCAAGAGAATTCAGCAAATATCTTGAGACAAATGAAAATGAGAACACAACATATGAAAATCTATGAGACATCAGAAAGGCAGTGATGAGAGGGAAATTTATAGCCCCCAATGCTTACATTAAAAAAGAAAGAAGAGTTAAAATTGAAGATCTAACTGCACACCTGGAAGCTCTAGAAAAAGAACCACAAACTAATCCCAAACCAAGCCAAAAGAAAGAAATAATAAAGATCAGCACAGAAATCAATGAAATTGAGAACAAAAAAATAATAGAATCAAGAAAACCAAAAGTTGGTTCTTTGAGAGGATCAGCAAAATTGACAAACCCTTAGCTAGACTGACAAAGAAAATAAGAGAGAAGACATAATTAAAATCAGAAATGAGAGGTGGACATTACCACTGACCCCATAGATATAAGAGAGATCATAAGAGGATATTATGAACAAATGTATGCCCAAAACCTAGAAAATGTAGATGAGATGGACATATTCCTGGAAACACATGAACCACCTTCACTGACTTTTTTTTTAAAACTAGATATTACCTGGCAACCATGCCTTGTCAACTTAAAAAAAAAATTGTTTTATTTTATTTTATTTTTTTACTTTTTATTTATTTATCCCCCTCTTGCTGCTTGTGCTTGCTGTGTCCATTTGCTGTGCATTTTTCTGTGTCTGCTTGTCTCCCTTTGTTGTGTCATCTTGCTGTGCCAACTCACCACACTGCATGGGCCATCAGCTCACCATGCTGAGAGGGCTGGCTTGCCTTCACCAGGAGGCCCTGGGAATCAAACCCAGGACCTCTCATATGGTAAAAGGGAGCCCAGCCACTTGAGCCACATCCACTTCCCTACACTGACTTTAGAAGAAATAGAAGACCTCAAAAAAACAATCACAAGTGAAGAGATTGAAACAGTCATCAAAAACCTCCCAAAGATG
>JAQZBX010006837.1:23914-52274 GCA_029593785.1 Cabassous unicinctus | reverse complement strand
GGATGCTACTTTTGCAGCTCTAGTAGAAGATTTTTCAGCCAGCTGAGACTTCATTCTGTCAGTCTTCTCTCTTCTGGGTGGTGGCTCACCTTCCCCTGGTGTTCTGAGCCCTAGAGCAGCCCTCCAGAAAGTCTCTGCCTGTCCTCCAGCTGTTTTATCTGGGAGAGAAGTGATCCCTCCACTTCTCTAATCTTCCATCTTCTTGGAAGTCTTGAATTGATTCTTTATATCATTTACCAAATTTTAAGAACCCTTTACTTTTAGAATTGATTGAGTGTTCATAATTGTATAATATTTACCCACCAACTTGGCTTAACCGGGCATTAGTCAGCTTTCTCTCCACACCACAAGTCCTGTAATTTGGATCTCCCCCACATATGAGCAAACGTTTCCCCTTAAAATTTCAGCCAGAGAATCAGCTTACCAGAATGAGAAACATTTCCTGTCAGATTGCCAAAATCATACTGTTTGTTTATCGCCATTTATTTGCCCATTTTCTCCTCAAAAGGTCCTGCTAGCCCTGCTTGCCTCACTTTATAAATAAGCTTATATCCACTTGATCTTGAGATACTCATGCATCCTTATTAATATTTGACCTGATCTGAGAGAGCTGGGCTGAGCTATCAGGTGGCAAAATTAACTGATTGAGACAAAAAGTCAAAATACAGGTAACAGTTGAGCCTTTAATCACCTACTGTGATACAATAAACAGAGAGAGTGAGCTGACTCCTCTCAGTTCCTTTACTTTCCTGTATGGAATGACACCAAAAACATTACCTATCAAAAAACATTTTTCAAGATTGGATTTCATCATTGTTAAGAACTTCTACTATTTGGAAAGATACTATTAAAAAAATAAATGTACAAGTCACAGACAGTGAAAATATTTTCAATTGACATATCTTATAAGGTACTTGTGTCCAGAATATACTAAGAACTCAATATAATGAAAATATACAATGAATATAGAAATGGGCAAAGGATTTGAAAACAGTTAGTGAAAAACAAGGTATACGATGACAAAAAACACATGAAAAGATGTTCAATGTGATTGTGTCATTAAGAAAATAAGATATCAGCACACATTAATTAGAATGAAAAAAAGACAGAACCTGTCAAGTGATGATAAAGATGTGGAGAAATTGGAACTCACATACTCTGCTGGTGGAAATGTAACTTGGTGTAAATATTTTGAAAACCTTTTTTGATATTTCTTAAAAAGTTAAATGTAAACCTAGTATTTAACTCAGCCATTCAACTATTAGGTATTCACCCAAAGTAATGACAGCATATGTCCATATAAATATCTGAACATGGAAGATCATTGCAGCTTTATTCCTAATAAGCCCACTCAAAATAACTACTACTCAATGCGATAAAAGCAGTAACTATTGATAAATGCAGCAATTTGGATTAATTTCAAAATAATTATTTTGAATGAAAGAAGTCAGACAAAAGGAATACATTGTGTATGATTTAATTAACATAAAATTCTAAACTATGTAAACTACAATATCGTGAAAAAAACAGATCTGTGATTGCTGGGGGAAGGGTGAGCGGGCTAGGGAGGAGTTGGAGTTACAGATTACAATAGGACATGCGGAGGAATTCTGGGCGATAGATATGCTCAGAATCTTAATTGTGATGTTTCCACAAGTGTATACCTATTTCAAAACTTCTCAAATTGTACAGTTTAAATGTCTGCCATTTAAATTTTGTTGTCAATTTTCACTCCATAGAGCTATTAAAATGTATATATTTTAAAGAAAGACTTCTAAGTAAATACCCTTTTCTAAATTTGAACCCAACATAATTAGGTTACATTTCAAATTTTTCTTAAAATACAGTGATCATTTTGTTGAAACCATATGGACTATAAACTAAAAGTAAAAATCTAATCTTATGCCTTTGCCAATAACAGCTAAATACCATGTCTTTGTTTGAAACGGTATTAAACAGATAATATGTCAGCGTTGTTATGTATAGAGGGCAAAGTACGAATTCTGGAGACAAACAAGAATGATTTCGACACTTGGCTTCAAACATCATTACATACATACAAGGACTTGATTAAATGTTTTTCTCAGAATCCTTATTTTATGTTAAATGTGAAAAAGCCAAAATACCTACTGAAAACTGTTTGAGAAATTAACCACCATGGAGTCTGTTTGGTCAATTGTTGCTCAAAGTTAATTTCCTTTTTCTTTCACCCTTTCTTCTTTCTATTGCCTCTCTTTTTAGAATCCTTCATTTTTCTTATTCTCTATCAAGTGCCTAATGTTGATGAATACTGATTTAATTTAATTTCCTCAGAAGAGTCTCATTATATCTGCCTCTTTTCTATTTTCTAAGCAAGGTACATGCACATCTTTGGAAAACATCATGTAAATCATTGATTAATAAGGCCCTTAGACTTTAAAATGTTATTAGAAAAAAAAGATAAGTGATGAGAGAGATCCATTTTTAGTTTGCAATGTATGGAAAGCATTTCAGTTTATTCAATAGTAATCAACAGCCTCTGCACTGTTATTTACTGATTGCTATTGCATCTTCCTAAGGGGCTTGTGTAGAGATTAAGTGCTTCATGGAAAAGTTATACAGTCTGAGCCTGAAGACATTTCATAATGAAGGTAAAATTAGAGAGACAGTACTTTTGAAATCTGTAGGAGTCACATTTTGCAAATAAAGATGAACATTTAGAGATTTTTATTCTTCCAATGCAGATATGCTGCATCCCTCTGTAGATAATGTTGGAGTAGAGTTGTCAGCACGGTTAGTTTTCTCAGAATAAATCCAAGTCTCCCTCCTGAATTTCTGACAGTCATGTTTTGCTTTTACAGGTGGACTGAAATAGGTAAAAATTGCAGTGCCTTTTCCTATTAGTATGAATGTTCTCAGATGACACTTGAGGTCACCTCCTTCTTTAGCAAAGTAAAAGTACAGACAAAGAACACTCTAAGGAACAATTTCAAAGTGAATACAGGCTCTTTTCTTTGAGCCTTGTAAACTTTTTAAAATGATGCAGATGAATGTTATTTCAAAAGCAAACAGAGGACTGGGGCAGGAAATATACAGGATGAGCACTTTGTAGTTCCAGAAAGTATAGAAGTGTTCAGAAATGAATGCAAGCAAACAATCTATAAAACCTTGACAGGCATATGTTAAAGGAACACAGGATCTAACTGAAAGACCCTCCGATGATGACAGCTGGAACAATTTGAGCAATACAATAAAGAAGTCTTTGATTATAACTCAAAGTATAAAATACATATCCATGTGTCCATAATGAGCTCAGTAAAAGAATTAATAAACAAATAGGGGGGATGCACAAATCTCCTGTGCAGAAGAATTCCAAATGACTTATGTAGATACTCTTTAAGGAATGGGAGAAAAACATCCCATGCCTTAAGTGTGGGCTATACATAGGGACTTCCTTTCAAAGAGTATAAAGGAAAAGGTGAATACAAAGAGTAAATTTACTCTTTTTATATTTGGAGATACCTGACAAACTACCTCAGTCAGGTGATTAAGAATCATAACAACAGTGATAAATTCTGTAGACAGTTTATACTGGTATACTAGATGGGATCCCAGAACAAAACAACAAAAGCAAAAAGAAACAACATTTTTTAAAAAGTCTATAGGTGGACAGCTAAGGAAATCTCAAAAATTTATGGAATTTATTTAAAATAGTGTATAAATATTGTTTCACTAATTATGACAAATGAACCATAGTGACATAAGATGTTAATAATAGGGAAAATGAAGTGTGGTATTTGGGAGGGAAATCTCTACTTCCTTTGTAATTTTTCAGAAAATCTAAAACTATTCTAAAATTAAAAGTTTATTACAGGAAAATCAAATGGACTTAATCACAAGGTTTTTAAAAATTAACCTGTTAGGGTCATGTATATAGCTGTGTAGACTATTAATCAATGTATTTTTACATTCCTTATTTTGCAAATAAGAATTTTAATAACTTCTAATAAACTGAAAAAAAAATCATGATATCTTTCATTGTTAAGTTCAGCTTAAATTTATTATTTTTATTATTTTTCATTATTTATTTTTTATTATTTTTATTATTTATTATTTTTCATAAGACAACATTTCAGGACATCACTACAATTAACATTTCTTTATTTTTAATTTCTTTTCTATTTAAGGAAAGGACTATGACAATAAACATATATTTACATATTAATATATGGGTCCAAAAGACCTGCAGCAAAAATGAAACAATAGTAAATAAAATATTATTCCGAAGACCTTAGGGCTTAAAATGTTCTTATTCATATTGATTTTATTCATTTTGGCAAAGTGAACAACGAGTAAATAAAATTATAATTTGTTTGACTATTTCATTTTTTCAGTTTGTATAAAGAAAGTCTCTTTTCTATAGTTATGGTTGATAGTTTGAGAAAGCTATGTATTATTCAAAGCAGGCAGTATGATAGAATACAACCTTTCCCAAAGCATGGTCCATGGAACACAATTCCCCTGAAATGGCACATATTATATTATTCTTGTATATCAGAAAAATGTGTTATAATATGAATAGTTCTGAGGAATCTTACAGTAACAAATCTGTTTAATGTTGTTTAATCCAATACTCATCAAATTTCTTTAAGCATGCAATGTGTTTTCACCCAATCATTATTAACTCTATGCAAATGTTATATTCCATGGGACATGATTTGAGAAATACTCAGTGTTAGAAAAATCATTGGCTCTAGAAATTAACAATCTGCAACTACCACATATTAATTGTTTGGAAATGTGAAAGTCACTAACATTTTCTGAGACTTAATGAATTCAGTGAGAAAATGGGTATAATAATACCTATTGCAAAGAGTTGATAATAAATTAATATATGAAAATACATTTACATATGTATGTGCATTAGCCTCTTGAATATTTAAAAAATTAAATATATTTTTAAAATCTTATGTATGAAAAATATACACATATAACCATTTTCGTGGTGGACGTGGGAGGGAATTTCTGGAAAACAGGAAAATATAAGGAGTCTTTATTTTATAATATGTCTTGGTGCACTGCCACCATTTTCCCATCCTGTTTAATTGCCCTAAAGCCAATATGTGCATTGAACAATCTTTTACTTTCACCTCGTACACCAAAATTTATTGATCAGTTTTCCCAAGCTGTAGTGATGTTTTTGACACTGATCATAATATCAATGGTTTGGTGATTTTTCCCTTCTGTTTTCCTTGAACATTCTCTAGCCTTTTAATATTGAATATGATGTGATCCCTGTATTTCTTTGTAGTAGCCTTATCATTATCAATTGCAAATCTTTTGCCAGCCATTGGAAATGAAAATAGAGCAGCAAACAAGCCAGAGACTGTAAACAAAACATATTGTTGGTCATTCTGAACTCACAGGTTTTCTAAGAGCATTTTTGAATATAATGTGCTGAAAATAGTCCAATTTTCTACTAGCTCTCATTGACTAAAAGAATAAAAACACACTTGGAGCATGGGAAAATATTTCAAAATTGTAATAGAATATATAATATATGTGTTTCATATCTATCTATCTTTATATAGATGCATAGATAAATAAATATTTAACATTCTGTCTTTCTCTGTATAAATATTACAGTAACTGAAGTATTATGAGTAATCTAGATGACAGACATGCCAGGGATGTTGTTAAATGGGGTCTATGGATATTAGTTTTTATGATAGTTTTTCGTTATTTTTCATGATTTAATAAATAATACAGTGTCAATTTCTCAATCAGCACAGGTCTAGAATGGATTTTTGCTAATTTTTTTTATAATCTTAGGCAAAAACATTTTGAAGAAAATTTGGAGAAATTTAGAATAGAAGTGTTGGATGAGAATTTAGATTTCATCAAATGTACACTTTACTTAAAGGTGAGAATATTGAGATCTCACCAATTTTGTCAAAATTAAAATGGCTCAGGTCTTCTGACTTTGAATGTGTAGTACTCTTTATTGACATCACACTGAGAAGTATGTAGAGATCATTGTTATTGAGTTTAGGAAAAACATTTCTTTATGGTCAAGGTAGGCTTACGTATCTAACAAGGAAAGTAGCATACTAAAATATAGACATTATTGTCAGATCTGTTGTGAAGCCTCTCTCTGTCACTTTACAGCTACATGTCTTTCATTAACTAGCTGGATGCATATAAGCCTCCTTAGCATCATAGTTAACATGAGCATAGCAATAGTTTCAACCTCTTGAAGTATGACTGTTGAATGAAAGTAGTTGCTTTTAAAAATGATTAGTTTAGCATGAGACTTATCTCAAAGTAAATTCTAAATAAATACCATTTAGAATAATAATAAATTGTGAGGAAAATTTATTTAAAATTCCCTTTCGGTGAAATTCTTATAAAATCTTTAAAAGATAAATATGGAAAGTGGCTATACATTTTTCACCATGAATTACAAAAATTACCTGAGATACATATTAAGATGATTTTCTGGGGTACTTTCTGGAACACTTGAATGAGTGGAAATAAAGTGGGAGCGAGGAATATATAATTTTTAACAATTGACCGAGGTGATTTTTATAATCACTGATTATCCCATACAGAAATAAAACAAAACAAAATGGATTAACCACCCCACTCCCATATTCAGCTGCCAAAAAAGTCATGGATAAACTGCAACCAACTAGATATTTGAATATGGACATGGTACTAAATCTCTATATCCAAAACTTGAGGAAAATTATGCCTATTTTACAGGATTCTTATAAGAATTGAATGAGAAAAAAATATGTTAAGGACTTAATATAGTGCCTGGGGTAAAGTAAGGGCTAACAATTATGACTCTACTATTATCTTGTCTATTATCATCATAATATAAAATTAACCATAATATTTGAACACAAGACAGTATATAATCTAGTAAAATAGGCATGCATACACCAACAAGCACACGAAAACATACACCCTCACACACATTATGAAACAAAATTGGAAACCTGTGTTGAGGTAAATAGGAAGTGGTTTCATGGCAGAATAGGCACAGGCAGTATGATTAAGACTGGGTTGACTGTGAACAGAGGAAGATTGGCCAATAATAGGCACAACAGGAATGTCTGGGCTTAGAGGGGGATCTTTGGATGCACATTGATTGATATTAAATTCTTTTGGGCCATTCCAAAGGTCATTCTATTCTTTGATGTTCTTTGAATAAGGAAATTAGAAGATGTATTGCCTGGTGAAAATTATTCTGGAAGTATTTGAGATTTGTTATAAGAAGTGAAAACAAGGATACCAGTTACTGTTCTATTCAGTTGGGCTATGAAACATTTTTCAAAGTATATAATATTGGCCCATTGTGGTGGTGTGGAGCTATGTACCCCAGATAAACAGGTTCTTCTTAATCCATTTCTGTGGGTATGAACCTTTTTACATAGGACTTTGTAATGAAGTTACTTCAGTTAAGGTGTGGCCCAGGTGAATCAGGATGGGTCTTAATTCTATTACTGAAGGCCCAATAGGGAAGAACATACAGAGAGAGAAAACTAGGGGGAGCAGCTATCTAACCATAACCATAAACATCCAGGTGTTATTATATGATTCAAACAAGGGAACATCAGCGTTCCATATCATTAGGATTGATGCATGGCTTTATATCATCTTCTAAGTTAACTGTTTTCAGCATAATTACAAAATTAATGAAATATAAGTTTAATTTCTTTTCCTAATGAAATAAACATACTGAATAAATCTTCAATGAATGTGATAGAAATCAGGCTTAATTCCAAAACTCAGATTTAAAACCATTAACATTTTGGATTAAAATGATTTTCCATCGCATGAGAAGGTATATGCTTATTCACACTTATTTTTTGCCAAAGAGCTATAAGATTTCTACAGCATCATCTAGGAAAAGATTCTTGCTTTCCCCATTAATTATCATGTCACTTTATAACATTTATTAGGTACTTTTTCTAAAGCGTATTTATTTGTATGTATATACACTTATATAGGGATATTATAAATAATTATAAAATATTTTATGTAACATAATCAAATTCTTAAAATTAACATGTTTTCCAGATCTGTTAAAATAACCACTTAAAATTCTTCCTGTATCTGGAAAAAGTTGGGTTTCAATAAAATTTAAATGTTCCAGCAAACAATAAATATTTCTGCTATTTTAATAACCAACACAAAATGTCTCCATAAATTTTAATTAATTTCTCTTCAAAGAAATAAAATCAATTTAACTGCTATATAACTGAAAACATTATTGTTCATTTTCTTATTTTTTTATTCTAAAATATAAGAAGTCTTGGTGGGGGGAGACTTCATCAGAAAATAGCAACACCAAGTACATATTTTTTTAGAAGAAATATTATTAGCAATAATATGTTGGCATTCCTTTCCTTTCTGCACCTCGTTTTCAAATTCTGAAGATATATGGCCTCAGAGGAACTTAGAATCAAAGAAGTCTATATTCTTTGACAAAATTTTATCCCTGATTCTTTGTCTCCTCTGTGAAAAACTTCAGTCTTTATTTTTTTCTTAATTCAACAATAAAAAATGGTTATTCAGCTCTCTCACTACTTTTTATTCTGAAGTAGGGACCTGTTCATTATTAACAGCTATAGGAGAGACAATAGGTTGTGACCAACTGCTCACGTTTTCCCAATACTTATCCATCAACTTGGCTTGACCAAACATTAGTCAGCTTTCTTAACTCCACACAGCCTTGAACTTTTGCTTGCCTAAGCAAGAACTAAGATGCAGAACATCGTCCTTAATGACCCATTCTGACAATAAACTGATGGCAGGAAACAATTCCTGTTAAACTGGACTTATCATGCTATCTGCTCACCCCACACACTTGCCCAACTCTTCCACAAAGTTCCTGCTAGCCTAACTTACAAAAGCCGCTTTTTTTTTTTGTCTGATTTTAAGATGCTTGCAGATCTTGTGATTTCAGCATTCTCCCTATTGCAATAGACATTTGAATAAAGTCTCCCTTTACTTAGGTCAAGATTTGTTTGTTTATTTGACAGCCATTAACTTAGAAGGAAAAATAAAAGAAACTGAATATAATTGGGATTGGAGTGTGGTGAGAAGAAACGAAACGTCACAAAAAGAGTAACATTATAGATGGATAGATAGAGAGTGATAGATAGATTTCAAATGCCTAGATCTAAGTTGAAGATTTTTGGGAAATGGAAATGTGAATGATTTCTATGTAAACACTTAAAAGTCTTTCCTTTATGCTTTATATATATTTACTCACTTAAGCCTCATGACAACTCTATGTAATATGGACTATTATCTGATTTTTACAGATGAGAAAAATGAGTCACAGGTAGGTAATTAACTTGTCCAAGAACACACAGTTTTAAAATGAGATAGAATTTGAAATTTAGCAGCCTGACTCACAGTCTCTGCTCCTAAACATCACGCTTTCCACCTCACTCTATTGGTGATTAAAGAAAAAAAAAAAAGCAAGATTCAATCACCAGAACTTGGCAACTGATTATTTCTGAAATAGCACACGTAAAAATGGAAACTAATTATCAATGCAGTGCTTCAGAAACACTCCACAAAATTTGTGTAAAGAAAAATAAGATTTTGTATTTAGATGTGGCATTCATTTCAAAGAGGTAATATAATCATTTAGTCTGGTGGGTTGAATTGTGTCCCACAAAAATATGTTCAAATCCTAAGCCCACGTGTATATGAATGTGACCTTATTTGGAAATGGGGTCATTGTAGCTGCAGTTAGTACAGATGAGGTCATACTATATTCGTGTGAGCTCTAATCTAATGTGGCTGGAATCCTTATGGGAAGAGGGCAATTTGGATCCAGACACTCAGGGGAGAAGGCCATGTGAAGGC
Organism: Cabassous unicinctus; assembly: GCA_029593785.1. Lineage (NCBI taxonomy): Eukaryota > Metazoa > Chordata > Mammalia > Cingulata > Chlamyphoridae > Cabassous > Cabassous unicinctus. The sequence goes on along the minus strand of JAQZBX010006837.1, from coordinate 42,404 downwards.
AGAGGCAGAGGCTGACATAATGCAGCTGCCAAGGAATACCAAGGACAAATAGCAAACGCTGGAAGCCAGAAGAGGCAAGGAAGGATTCTTCATCTACAGATTTCATAGGGAGCATAGCCCTATGGACATCTTAATTTCAGACTTTCTGATTCCAGAATTGTGAGAAAATAAATTTTGGTTGTTTTAAGTCCCTCATTTTGTGGTACCTTGCTATGGTAGACCTAGGAAACTAAGACATCCAGCATGAGTCACCAGTTTTCCTGGAAACAGTTACTTACTTTCTACCAGACTATAACTCTGCATAATCATAAAATTAGCTATTGCCAAATTGACAACATATCTATAAATTATTAACGAGTGTACCTTTCATTTGATTAGACACTAATTCTTTTGAAACAACAATGACAAAAAGTTCTATATAAAATTGATGTTCATGAAAAATAACAATGTTTACAGGAACAGATGTTTCCATCTCATTATCAATCCCTTTATAAGTCTATTCAAATGCTCCTGATTTTCTGAAATTCCAAAAATAATTAGTGGAAAGTTTGTTTGGAATGGCATCCAATTTTGATGAAATCATAATCTTTCTTTTCAAGTAAATCTGACTAAGACTGGATCTGAACAACAATTGGTAATCAGTGATGTATTCTGTATTTTCATTCCTTAAAATGATTTAAAATCTTTTTCTAACTAAATTTTAAAAATAGTAATTGGAAATAGCAGACATTTCCTTTATACTATATGTTTGTGTAGGTCTTAATATAGAAAGTCATATTAAGGTACTAAAAGTGACATTTTATTTTTGCAATTCCTTCAATTTATATAAAATGTTGATACCATTTTGTCCTTTAAGCTAAACTCTCTAATGTTTAAATCAACTTACATGTTTTACTTTTGAGTTAAACTTCTCTAATTTAGCCTTCTGCTCTGTTTCTCTCTGAGTAGCACTATAAAATTACACTTTATTTAGATTATTTTTAAATAAAAAATATAATAAAAATGCAAAATTAAGAAAATATTGCATATGAATCAGAAAAAACTGTAAAATCATTTAATTAAATGATCATATATTATTAAATTTAAATTGTGTACTAGTATACTATTTCCCAAATCATACCTCTACTCTCCATATATGTGGGTATGTAAGGATTTTTAATTTTGAAAGATTTTCCTTTTTTCATTAAGAAAAAGGGTTGAAAATCCTATATAGCATTTACTTACCTTCCTTAGTTTTAAACATTTTTCCACAGTTGTTTTATCTCTGACTGCCTTTCTCTGTCTCCCTCTATGAACTATTTAAATGTTGCAGGCATCATCACACCTTATTCCTAAGTACTTCACCATGTATCTCTGAAGATGTACTATATAATCATTACACCATTATGACACATGAGAAATCTATGCTCATCAAAATACTATCTAATATATATTCAACTTAGTTATCATGTGTCTTTAGTCTCATTTGTGCATGACACTATCATTTTTGTCTTTCATGATATTGACAGTTTTGAAGAGTTTGGACTGGTTAATAGATTGGAATTACCACCCTTGTCCCCAAAACATGTCACTATTTCTAAGTCCTTTGATCATCTCTTAGAGAATTCTTGTTAGCCCAAACAAATATTTTGGCTTATTTCAAAAGTTATAAAGAGTTAATGTTTATTGATTGCTCACAATTTACCATGCAAAATTATTTTGTTTTCAAAATTTATACTGCTCAGGGCACCAAATGTTCTATGAATTACTAACTGGAATAATAAGTATTCAGAAAGAAAAATAAATATCTTCTGTCATAAATGCACCCAACTATCTATGTATTTGTCTACCAGTCTATGAATATACATATATTCAGGTAAGATGTGAGCCTTAATCTTCTTACTGGAGTCCTTTATAAATGGGATGAATGCAGGGAGAAGAAACAGCCATGGAGGCAAGAAGCTGAAAGCAATGAAATCCAAAAGAAGGGAGAGACCAGCAGACACCACCATGTACCTTGTCGTGTGAAAGAGGAGTCCAGGATCATCAGCAGCCAGTCTTCAGAAAGAAAGCATCACCTTGATGATGCCTTGATTTGGACAGTTTCTTAGTCTCAAATCTGTAAGCTTGTAAGCTAATAAATTTCCATTGTTAAAAGCCAACTCATTTCATGGTATATTTCTTTCAGCAGCCTAACAAACTAAAACAGCACATAGCATACATTTATTTTTATTTTGTGGAAAACTGTTGATCTATTCTACTTCTTTAAGGAAAGGGTTATTATCACCATTTTATATATGAGTTAAATTAGGCTCATAGCTAAGTATTTTATTCAATAAAACTTGTAAATAAAGTTAGGATTTTATCTCAAGGCTCTTTTCATTTAAGCATGCTGCTTACTTATTGGATAGCCTGTTGGCAGAGCTGATCTGTCAAGTTTCAGTTCTGTTTATTCAATCAGGCATTCTCAGTTTTTCAGTGGAGAGATGAGATCCTGAATAATACGGTAACTGTTGAGGCAACTGAGAATTTAGGGGAAGAATATGCAGGCAAGTATTTCTATTAAAAATATCCATCTTAATTAAACTTTGCCACCAATCCCTTGAGAAATACTATTTTCAAGAAAGAGTGATTATGTCTCCTATTTTCAGTTTAATAACAGCAATATTATCACTTAATTATTATAAGTTAATTGTCTCACTTTTCTAATGCATTTAATTGAATTGAGTACACATTTTAAAATTAGAACTATGCCAGCATTTAGTTACAAGCCTACATTAAAATAAGCACATTCCTTATAGTCTGAGGACAAAACAATAATTCCAATGATAAACAATGCTATGTTTCCCAAAACAAAAATTAGCACCACTAATGTTAAATATTAAGACATTATTAATTTATATATTTCTTTTCTCTTTAAATATATGATTTTGTGTTATTGCCTGAAAGGCAAAAAGATTCATTTTTACAAAGAGAAACTATTAAGAAATCATATAATTTCTCAGCTTTTCCTTTCCTGGTATCAACATTCACATTCTTTTCGTCAATCTCAATTTTATTTATGCCTAATAATCAATTGGGTTACTTGTTTAAATGCTGAATCCTGAGATTCTCTCTCAAAAATACTCCTTTGGATGATCTGTGATCCAGGAATCTGCAGTTTTATTGAGCATAAAAGAAGAGTCCAATGCTCAAGATGGTTGAAAACAAGCTCTTTGGTGCAACAGATGAAGAGGGACTTTTCTTCTAAGACCTCATTCAGAAATTTAATACTCTATTTTCCACACTCCTCACCATTGTTAGCTCCATCCAGTGTCACTGGTCTCTTCATCACTGGCCCTGAGATTAAACTTCATCATGGATTCATGTTCCTGCTGCATCCATGTCAGGGTAAAATTGAATAAATGAAGATCAAAATTTACTTCCCTTTAATTTCTCATCTTTATTCTCTCTTAGCACAACTATTGAAAAATTGTATGACTGTATAAATCCTTACTGCATTGCTGAAGGTTAGCTAATGGTGATATGCATGTAGGCTTAATTTGACTGTCTTAAAGATGAAGTATATAAAAAATAAAAGCCATGGGGTAAAAACCCAATTTGCCAGGAGGTCACTGTATGGGCCTAGATCAGTGTTAAATCCAAGTCCTGAGTACCACCACTTTAGAGGAGAGTATTTATTTCATGATCCAAAATACAATGTCTACTTTATTGTTTCTCTAGTCCCTAAATACAAGAGTTAGCCTTGCTTTGGGTTTCCATTTGTATACTCATTAGCAACTCCAGAAGACAGGTGAAAGCAGAAGTGGGGAATGCGGTAATGCATAGCAAAGTCAAGGATCTAGACCAAATACACATAGCTAGAGAATGTTAGAGCTGGAATTTGAGCCCCAAAATAAAATAGATATACTTCCTTCAAAATCAGTCTTTCCAATAATGCCAGGATAGTATATATCATATTCAATCTTACTGGCAATCATACATTTCTATACTCTCATTTTTCTATAAATATCAGAAGTGATTATTCTCTGTGGTGCTAATTATGCACTATATACTATAAAAGTTATTTTCCAGGTATCTTTATATATAATATGACTATCCTTAGGTAAACATAAATTTCATGATGGATAAGTATTGAACTGATACTTTTACAGAATTTAAATTGAAATAAACAAGCTCTATATAACGGAATGGATTTGGAAATCTGTTCTTATCCTGAGACATTTAACGCATTAAAAGTTTCCTCTGGTCACCATTTTTTTTTAGCTTCTTTAGAGTAAAATATTGTATCTTATATTATAGTTATTATAGCTGTTTGTAGTTATTCCTGAGAACATGTACTTCTTCAGAAGATAACACAATATTTTATGAATTTTTATGAATTCTGCTTTCCATGATCACTAAGCCATACACATATGAGATATTGAAATCTATCAGCCATTTACAGAACTTAAAAAAATATATACTTCTTCCAGAATTTATGAATTAGTGAATTAGTTCTTAATTTCAGAATAATTAATTAAATCACTTGAATCTGTCCAAGAACTCAGGAAAATGTGGCCTTTCCATTTGATCTTAAACAGAGTAGTTCGAGGACCCTGTCTCAATATGGTCAATGGATCGACTGCAACATACTCATCTGTAAAAAGGACAGATTCTTGGTCCCAAACCCAGATATGCAACATCTGAATCTCTAGAGTTTGGTCCCAATATTTGCATTTTAAAGAAGCCCCTCAGGAGTTCAGTGAGCATTAAAATTTAGAAACTACTGGGTTGACAGAAATTATGCAGAAATGCTTTCTGGGGGGCAGAGGGGTTCTGCAGTTTCATTCAGAAATGATTAATTGATTTTTGGAATCTTCCAAAATCAGAAAAAAAAAATCATTGTAATGATTTCAGAAGGTCTGAAATCTTGCACAAATAGCTTTTGCAATTCTACAGAAGTAAAAGGGTCAATCTATACAGTTTCAGGGTAAGTAGGAGAAAGGTTTCTCCTGTTCTGGATGAAAAGCAGAGAGAGATTTTAGAGGTTCTGGAGAAAGAGCTGCACAAGATTACTCTGATTAAGCAAAGGGAGTAGCAACAGATTTTTTGAAAATTAGAGAAGTTACAATCATTTCCAGTGGTTCATCAATGTCAGAGACTACAGGTTGTAGGACTTGTATAATACCAGGCAGTCTACTTTCCAGAACCCATAGGTGATAATCCAAGACAAATAGAGAATTATAAAAATATCTCCAAAAACCATTCTATGTCTTAGCTTGCCAAAATGCTGCCAATGCAAAGTACCAGAAATGGATTGGCATTTATAAAGGGGATTTATTTGAGATAAAAGCTTACAGTTCTGAGGCTGTGAAATGTTCAAGTCAAGGCATCAGCAGCAATGCTTTCTCACCAAAGTTAGCTAATGGTGATTTTGAGGTCCTGCCATGGGGCAAAGATGGCCACCAATGTCTGCTGAGGTTCCCTCCTTCCCCTCCTTAATCTACTGTCTCCCAGAGGTCTGCTGTGGGCAACCAGGCATGGGGCTTGTCTCTTATCAGGTCTTCTCTCTCAGTCATAGCTGCTCAGATTTTTCCTGAGGTCAGCTGTGAATTATCAGGCATATGGCTTATCTGTTCAGGCTTCAGCTATTTTGTGGGCCCAGCCTCTTGGGGGCTGTGTGCTTAAGCTTTGGCTTCTAGAGAGATCCTGGAGTCCTCCTTTTACCTTCCTGGGTAAAAAGGGGCTCCACCTTTATGTGTCTCTCTCTGTCTCCTTTTATATCAGACCCAGAAAGAGGGCAGGGACTCAACCTAAGTCAAGCCTCAGTGATGTAGTCGATTCAAAAGAGTCATACTCACAGGAATAGATTAGTTCAAAAACATAATCTTTTTCTTTTTGAGATTAATAAAAGAATTTCCAACTTTCACACTATTTGCACTGTATTTCTACTCCTTACAATAACATTTAAGCTCCCAAACTTAATATGGGCAAGAACTGAAATTTTGATCATGGTTCATAGAATGCTAGAGTTATTTCTACTATTTTAAGCTCTCTCTTGGATAGTGGAGAAATAAAAATATGGGCTCCATGTCTCTGTTGTTGTATTCTATGCTGCCTGTGAGTCCTATCCATGAACCTGCCATGAATCCAGGCATATGAGACTCTCCATGGGTTCAGGGTCATCTTTCCTAAAAGTGACCCATGGGACTAAGTGGTTCTTTCACAATCCTCCCCAATTTCTTTGGTCAAAAACCCAAAGTTCAAAATCTATTCCATCATTGATCCTCTACTACTCATCATTTCATCATATCTTTACAACATATATGATATATATGTTCATATACTATATGAACTCCATATAAATAAATTTCCTTATGTCACAAATCTATTGAATGCAAATTATACCTCCTCTTCTTTACCTGAAAACTCATATTCAACCTTGAAGTCACCAATTCTATTGAGGGTTGTTTGTTTTATGCCCATGCAGGAGATTAAGATTGGTATACTCCTTGTTCCACATTTATCCAAAGAGACCTTTGGCCTCTATTGTGTTTCCTAAGAACCTATGATCTGTTTAAGTTTCTGCCATTTGGTGATAAGGGTGAGAATGCTTTCCCCTTCCTTTTAGTTGTACTCTGCCAACATATAAGGTATTTTGTCTCATTTGTTAAAAAAATAAAGAGCAATAATAAGACAAGTAAAGAAGAGGAAATAAAAGTAAAGAATGAAATAAAGGACAACAAAGGAAGATTGGAAGAAAGAAAAGAAGAAAGGCAGAAAGGAAAGAAAGAAAGAATGAAAGAAAGAAAAAGGAAGAAAGAAAGAAAGAAAGAAAGAAAGAAAAGGAAATAAAAAGAAATTGCCATTTTCCTTAAAGTTCTCCTGACTCATAATCCTGATGATTTCAGCAACTATGAGATGACATGTTAAACCCTTGACCTTTTATCTTTTCAAATTTTTCATGTATGATTTTCTCATTGAGTCCAATAATCAAACACACCAAAAGTCATAACTTGTATTTTATTCGCTGTGTTGCTTCAATGCTCAGAATCACTCACTCAACCATTTCACTCTCTACATACATTTATATTACCATTTTTTCCAATCAATTTCTTCCAATTCAACTGTTCTTGGAACTTCTTCAAACTACTCTGATTTTACCAAATCCATTCATTTTCATGTCCCTCATTATTAATCTCAAAATCCTTGGTCTATCTCTTCCAAAATAGCTTTTTATTAATCCAGACTCTTTCTGCTCTATCATTTTGTTTCACAACTTGATCTTGAATCTGGCTGAATTCTCATTTCTGTTTTGTCCATTTCTGAACGAGAGCCACTTGGTGCTACTAGAGAAAGTCACACAATGGAGAATGTGGGCATGTGAGTTAACTGTAAATTATCACCAATTTCAGCTATCTTATTAATATTCTTTATTGAATGAGCTCTTCTATCATCCTCAAGTAGTTAAAAAAAACCTTCACCTCTGCTATATACACACAAAAATAAATGCAATCTGATATAAATATGCTTACCTTACATGTATAACATATACAAAACTATTTTCCTTTCCACCTGTTAGAACAAATTTGCTCACTTCTAATCATAAAGCCCCCAAGAATTTTAGATTCCATCACTAGTCAAATTTTTTACTTTTTCTTTATATATATCATGCATTGAAACTCTCCTAATCTACTGGATATACTTCACTTTTATATTTTAAATGAAAGAAGGGAAGTATATAGGAATTGATTATGGTATATGTAGGATGTCAACCACGTAGCCCATACAAGGATCACTGTAGGGAACTTTTAATATATATTTCCAAGTATTTGATAATTTAGAAATACATTGTTCAATCCATTATCTTAATCCACAAGATGTCCTTATTAAAATAAGCTAAAGAATTTATACCTGTTGTTAGCATATGAACAGTGGACCAGTGCAAAGAATTATTATTAGAAATATATGGCAAAATGGAAAATTAAAGATGATATTAACAAACTTTTATATAATGTTTACTGTGTGATAAATACTACACCAAGTGTGTTTCATGGATTATATTATTTCACCTGACATGATTTTATCATATCCTTGAATGAAAAATCATTTTTAGTAAAAAGTGATGAGAAGAAACATGGGAAATACATGAGGATATGGGGGACAACAGAAAAGAATGAGAGGCCAAACAGATATGGGGGTGGTAAGGGTGGCATACTAAGGGAAGATTGGGAAGCTTCAATTAAATTATTATCAATTTCATTAAGGTCCTTTTATATATTTTATATAATGCTTTCTTAAGAAAAAGAAAATGAGAAAATATATATATTTGTTATTGTTTAAATAAAACAGAAATAGATTTTGAACTGACCATGGATTTGAAATTAGTACAAAGACCTTCACAAATAGCATTATTATTTTTATTAGTATTGTTTAATTACAATTTTTTTCAAGAATGCCACATTTTACATAATAACATTATTCTTTTTAAGCTTTCTTCTTATTGGGACCATAAGTACAAATCTACCTGGTACAACTTGGGAGTATTTAGTATTTATTATTTTAAGAAAATAGATAAATTAAGTATCCTTACCTATAAAAAATTTTTAAAGAGGGATTAATCCAGAGAATTAAAGGAAAACATTTGCAAAATTGCGTTTTCCTTTATCTTAATGATTACCACAGACTTATATACATCATCATAGTTTTAAGTACCTAAACTTTCAAAAACCAATTTAGACTCTTTAGTAATATGTATACTGAGTAAGAACAATGTGCACTGAATGTTCTATGAATTAGAAATCAGTGCTGCAAAGACCGTGCACAAAAAATAAGCAGTCATAGAAACAGCTGGAAAAAATTATGCTTATCCAGCCTTATGAAATATACTTTAAAATGAAAGAAATGAGGAAAACATTATTCATAATTTCTTTTAGACACAAAAGAATCATAAAAAAAACTTCCCAGAGGACTAGTATACTCAGTTCTTCCTAGTGCTAAAGAATAGATTCCAGAAAGAATTTGTAAGAATATAATAGCATGACTTGTCAAAACTGGACTGTTTTTAGTTCTTATAATTTAGAAAAAAAGTAAAATCCTTGTTCTGAAATGCAGAACAGAATTAAAGTTATAATTATACAAAAGACTACACAGCAGCAGCTGCAAAATCCCTTATATTATTCTCCAACTTTAATTCCCAGAATTAACCCTGATCTTATTGACTGCCTTATTAGCTGCAGTAAATAGTGAAGCAAAGTGTGTTTGTGGGAGGAATTTGGAAGCAATGAGTATAAGATGACAAATGGCATTATGATAATGTATTCTCTACATCCTGCATGGTATATTCAATTCCCCAGAATATGAAAAAGCATGTCAAAAATATTGATAATAATATCAAAAGTTTATTGCTTTCATAATTAAACCTGAAATATTTAATATGTCTTTTTAAGTTTACATGGGCTAAGGAGCATCTCTTCTCCTTATTTAAGGAATAGAACAGAATGTAATATAATTATTGTTGGTTTCCCCCTAGTAATTCAATTCTTATTTTTTCTGTAATAAACTAGTTTTTATTTGCTTTTCAGTTCCACAATGTTAACCATTGACACGGCTTCTCAGAAAACCCTGTATATTCATTCAACTGGTACTATTCAAATATTTTAAATTTTATAATCTAATACTTTCAGAAGTTTATTATTTCTGATTTATATCTCTGTTTTGGATCTCTCACTAAAGCTTCATGTAGTGGGTAAGTTAAATAAATTTCTAATTTCCATTTCATCTCTTCTCTATTGGGGAAATGACCTTCTTTGTGATGGTTCATAGTTAGTTTATCTATTCATTATAATCACACATCCTGACCAGTTGATAAGAAGCAACTCTAAGCCAATATGAGCATGATAGTCCTCTTTTGATAGTCATTGGTTTAGGAAAAGACTCATGACATGGGTTTGACAACCCTGATTTTTTGGTGTGTCAAATTTGATTCCTCAGCTGCAATAACTATAAATCTTGAGATTCCAATAACTTACTAAAATGTATATTATGAATTGAATGAATAGTATTTGGGAAAAAAAGTTTCAAATTAGTGGCTTAAACTGATGAGGAAAGATCTGACCTAAATAGCTATAATTAAATGCATGCACATTCAAAGAAGAGTGAGGATGCATTCTTTCATCAGACAATATTCAAGTTATGCTAGAACAACTTATTTCCCTAGGACTCCATTGAAATCACTCTTACAAAGTCATCTACTTACTCAAGGTTGTAAAAAAAATATTAGTCCCTGTTCTCACTGTACATTATATGCCAGTAGCATTCAAAGCAGATGATACTTTCTGCTTTTGGATTTTCTGAGACTGGTCCCTTGGTTTTGTTTCTAAATTAGCGGCTTCTTATTCTCATTCTCTTATTCTCACAAAAGTCTATTATTGATTATGAGAACCTGTTCTCATTTCCTTTCTTTGATCTACTTATGTTTTGATTTTATTTTTCTCTATGATTTTCATATTATACTTTGGGAATTCTATCTGATATCTCTATCTGATAAAGATAGAGATATATGCTCTATCTTATACTCAAATTTCTTATATCCACTTGCCTGCATAATCCCTCCACTTGAATCTCTAATACCATTTGAAACCTAACAAGTTACAAAGATAAATCCTCTTTCTTTCATCTAATACATGATATATTTCATATCTAGTCTCCACCCACTTCAGTAAATATCACCAAACATAGAATTGTTATATCTAAAATTCAGGACATAAAATCCCACTGTCCTTCACATTTGAAGTGCAATCCATCAATAAACGTCTTTGGTTCTATTACTAAAATATATCCTTAATCGCTCTACTCTCCAACTCCATTACCATATCCATTTTCAATTCACCTTCCACCTGTACTCTCTAAATAGCTTCTGATCACTTGTTTGCTCTCATTTTTGCTGTCCTAAGATTCATTATCCATCCGTTCATAGAGTAAAATTTTTAACTTAAATCAAATACTATCACTTTGTTTTAAACACTCAATGCCATCTAACAGCACAAAAATACAACCCAATCTCTTCATTATGGCTGCCAAACTTTACATGATCTACTTCTACATAGCTTTTCTGATCTCAGATTTTTCCCATGATGTATTATGACTCAGACCATTTGGCGTTCTTATCATTCCTATCTCCAAACATTTGCATTCTCTGTTTCCCTGGTGTTATTAAGAGACTTGTATTAATATGAAATTATAGGAAAGGTCATTAAAATCCAAGAAAGAATTTTGGAAGAACAGCCAAAGAAAGAGTCATATGAAAGTGCTGAAGATTCTGATTGTACCCAGTTCAGTCCTTCAGTATATACTGTACATATAAAATCTTTGCAAGAAGAGAAAGTAAGTACTATATTCTATAAAATTGGTATATTTATTAAGACCATTTAAGAAACCAAACTGAACAACTAAGTAATAATGGAATAGATTGATTCCTTAATTTGAAAGAATACTGGGCTATTTAAGAACATTGAAAACTGAGTAGCAAGAAATAGGAAGTTTGAGATCCAAACAACATGATTTTCTCCATTTATAACCTTTTCAAAGATAAGACAAGAAAAAAAGAAAACAAAAATGTATACAGACTAAAAAAGAAGAATACTACCTTTATTCACAGAAGACTTGATCTCCTATGTAAAAATTTCTGCAGAATTTATGCCAAAAAATATAAAAAGAACAAATAAATGTTTTTATCACATTTGTTGGATATAAGTTCAATATTAACTAAAATATATTTAGATGTAATGCAAAGAACATTTGTAAATTGTTCATTTAGTCTAGCAAAAATATGATATATTTAAGGGCATCTGACTAAATATATGAAAGATCTCTACACTAAAATTGGAGAAAAATGCTGAAAATAATTAGGAAGATATAAATAAATGGACTGCATTATTGTGTTCTTAGGTGAAAAGACTCAATATAGTTAAAATGTCAGTTCTATTCAAAGCAATCTATAGAATCAATGCTACTCCAATCATAATACTAGCAAGCGTACATATTCCCATTTATACATAAAGAAGCTATTTTTAAAATACATAAGGAAATGCAAATTAACAGAATAGACAAGAGTACATCAAAGAAGAATAACAACATTGGAAAATTTGTAATATTTGACTTTCCATACATTTTTAAGCTACAGTTATCAAGACAGTATGATATTAGCATCAAAAGAGACAAACAGATCAATTATAAAGCATAGAATGCCCAGAAATAGACCAACACATATATGATCTATTGATTTTCAGCAAATTTAATATTCAAATAATTAAAGAAAGTAAAGTCATTTCAACATATAGTTCTAGAATAACTGGATATTAATGTGATAAATATAAACTTTTATCCATAAATTATACCACATAAAATTAACTCAATGTATTATTGACCTAGACATACAAATCTAACTTCAGACACTTTTTAGATGAAAACATGAAAGAAAGTCTTTGAGACATTGGGTTAGGGAAAGATTTCTTAGCTGTAATTATAAAAATAGAACTCTTACAGTAATAAATAGAAATATTGGATTTAATTTCTGCTCTTTCAAAAACACCCATAAGAAAATGAATATATAATCATCAGTTTGGGAGAAACTGATAATAGCCTTTTATCTAGAATATATAAAGATTTCCCATAATCCATGGGAAAAAAGCATCCACTAAAAAATGCACTAATAATTTGAACAGACTTTTAGCCAAAGAAAATACATCAATGGCAAATGGACACATGAAATAATGTTCAACATTACTAGTCATAAAAGACATGAAAATTTTATCAGCAATGAGAGGCCACTAAACAACTATTAGAACAGCTAAAGTTAAATAGAATTATCATAATAAGTGTTGCAGAGGATGTGAGCAACTGAAATTCTCATAAATTTATGATAAGAATGGAAAGTGTTATAACAACTTTGAAAAAGTTAAACATCTACTTACCATTTGGCTTAATCATTCCACTACTAAATATTTATCCAAGTAAAATGAAGATGCTCAAAACTGGTAATCATAAAAAACAAGACTATATCATCAATGAGATACTACTATACACCTATTTGTACTTGTCCTTTCTAATGGAAATGATTAGTAATTGGAGAAACATAAGCATGGGCAGAAGTCATTTTTTCATATGAATTGATGTAAAAATTAGGGGAAAAGAGTTGGTTATGTAAGGAAAAACTATAGCACACACTTTATACAAAATTATCACAATGTGAAGTCAGTATGTGGATTGTCATTTGTAAAGAGATGAATATGGATTTTTTAATTCCTTGAGTAGTGCCTTACTAATTTAACAGTCAACTGCTCTCTGTAATGTTAGTTGCCTGGGTATTCAATCGGGTTTTAAAGTTTCATTGATAAGGTATATATGATAAACAGGGCTCTCTTCATGGAAAAAATACTGTCATTTTAATGACTGTATTTAACACTATAATGTTGGTTAAGTAGCTAAAATAAGTTCTTTAAACTGTAAGCAAAACTCTAATGTATTGGAACTGCAAAATGAAGTGCATCAGTTCCTTATACTCCAGATCTGATTCAGATCCATACTGGAATAATACAAGCTTTCACAATATTTTGGAGCATACTTTGAGTTCCTTGGTGTATTAAAATTATTCCCAGCAATAGTATTTAGATGTGAATGCAAACATGTAAATTGAAGTTTTGAATTGGCTTTATTATAAACTGAAATTCCCATTCATGAATGGAATAGATGATCTGGATGAAAACCTTCCGTGGAAAATAGGTGCAGAGGTAAAAATTTCTGAAACTAGCATCTGTGGCAAATAGGGTTTACTGAAAGTGTCATAATATACAGGGCCAATGGTGATGTGGAATTAATAATACTAAGATATATATGTAAATAAGGTCTTTAATGGCTAGAAAATATATCAGTCTTTGAGAACAAGATAATCTCCTTTTTACTTCTTGAAGGAAGGAATGAATCATCAGTAAGGTAAAGAATGACAAGCATCAGAAAATTTGTTTCATTGATTAACCACTCATTCATTTAACATCTCTTGAGTGTTTTCTTTGTCCCTGTATTAGTCAGGCAAAGGTGGCTGATGCAAAGTACCAGAATTCTGTTGGCTTTTATAAAGGGTATTTATTTAGGGTAAAAGTTTACAGTTAAAGGTCCTAAAGAGTCGATCTCAAGGTTGCTTCCTCACTCAAAGTCTGTTGCCACGTGTTGAAGTAAGATGGCGGGCAATGTCTGCAAGGTTTCAGCCTTCCACTTTCCTCTTAAGGCTCCCTGGGCCCAGTTTCTTCTGATCTTAGTGGTATGCTGGAGGGCTCATTTCTTTTTGGGATCAGCTGTTCTGTTCTCTTCATGAGGTCAGCTGTAATTATCAGGCAAATGGCTCATCTTTTTCTGGGGCTCCAGAATCAAGTTCTCTCCTCTGCCATGGCTATGGAGCTCTCTCTGTACCCATGTATCTTCTCCTATGTATCTACTTCTGTGTGTCTTCTTGTCTGAGTGTCCATTTATAAAGCCCACAAAGGGGGCAGGGACACAAACTGAGTCACCCTAATGACTTGGTCGAATCAAAGCCCTAATCTTAACAATTTATTTAAAGACATTTCAGCTGAATCTAATAAAACCAAAGGGTATGACACCCAGGGAAACAAACAAGCTTACAAATATAATCAATATCTCTTTTTGTAATTCATAAATAATATCAAACTTCCACAGTGACTAATACTGGATTATGTACTTAAGATATCACAGGAAAGAAAATAGACAAACTTTGCCTTCATGGACTTAAATTAAATAAATTTTTCATTGTATAAACAGGATAGATTTCTTACCATAATTCAGATCCTTTTACTGAATAAAATATGCACCCAGTCAATTGAATTTTGAAACATATTTTTTCAGAGTTTTGTAGGAAGCAACACTGCAGGAAATGGCCCATAAATACTAAAATAAGGGGCACTTGATTTTAAGTCATGTTCCTTGGAAGTTGTGGACTATATGAAAAAGTGGGGTTAGTCCAAGAGGTAGTACAAAATGTTATTTACCAAGACTTGGAAGATTATAAAATCATTACAGAAAGCACACTGCATATTACATGATTTCATGCTGACAAAATCATGTGATTCCATTAAATCTGCTTGCTCCAGAATATGCTCTGGTTTTTGAAAGCAGAGAAGAGTGGTTGAGAAGTGTATGATGGGATTCCTTGGTTCTGTACATGGTGGGCTTTTCATAACCTACAAAAGGTCTCTGGTTTTTGTCTGAATCTGTGAGCTGGTAAGAAACTATTAAAATCATAGAGCCAGTTCAGATACTATCACAGATGGAATTTATTCTCTGGGAAAAGGGCAGGATTGAACATATGCATGTGTGAAGAATTAGTATACAAATAATATGGAAGCCATGAGAATAGATGAAATCCCTCAAAAAATGACAACATTCATTAAAAGCAACCCAACCTAAAACTATAAGAAAAAGAGAATGAATAAAAGTTAATGTTATAGAAAATAGAACAGGGGCACACATGGAGGAGTTGTATTGGATTTGCCCTGAATGACATTGCAATTACAGATACAGGCCATTATATATTTTGTCATAACCTACAAAATTGTGCAGGATAGAGTGTAAACCATAATGCAATCTATAATCCATGGTTAGTAGCAATGCTTCAATGTGTCTTCATCAACTCTAACAAGTGTACCACACGAATGAAAGATGTTGGTAATGTGGGGAAAGTATGGGGAGGGGGGAGCATATGGGAATCCCCTATATTTTTTATGTAACATTTATATAATATAAATCTTCTTTAAAATAAAAAATAAAAAATTAGAAAAATCCAGCATAGTACATTTCATACACCAAGGGTATGTATTTTGAGAAGAGGATTATGATCAATGTTATTACACAAATGTTGTTAATGAACAGAAGCAGTAATTGCTGTTCTTACAGTTTATGTAAGAGAGAACACAATATACTAAAATCAGCACTATGGAAGTTCTAAACTGTGTGTGCTTTTCTACCAACCAAAATATATTACTGGTTTCATTATTTGTTCAGGTGCAAAGCACTCCAGGAGAAATAGCTTTCAAGATAAAACTTTTGGAGTTAAATATCTAATTCCTGGGAAAAGGGGGGCTTCTGCAGAAAATGATATTGAAAATTTGGCATTTGGGGCAGTTTTGTTTTTAAACATAAAATTAAATTGTAACATTTGTCTGGATTATGATGTCTCTAGTTAGCTTTAATGAAAATCTTCACAAAATAAGAGAGTATTCAAGACTGCAAGGAAGCACATTTAGAGATGAAAAAGTGATATTCCTAAAACAATTGCATTAACACCAAATGTAGGTTAAACCTAGATTTTCCCTCATGCTAAACTAATACATCTCTTCAGGATTACTCCCTTCCCTAGAAGGAAACTAAATATAATTTCATTTTAAATATATGGGCATAAAGGTGTTAAAGGGATGGGATTTTCACTCAGACCATAAAGCATTAAACCATGGAGACAATAATTTCTCTGAATAAAATAAATATATTCTTTCAATGAATATAATATAGTATATATTGAAAATATATTCCCCAAATTTGAAGTTAACCTAAGTCAAAAATCCAGACTGAAAAGCCATATTTGGGAATTGTGGGAAGACGGCATTGCACTAAAAGGCAGAGTTCAATGCTCTCACAAAAACAATGGAGAAAGAGCCAAAAGCTCTCAGAGGGATCAGCTTTGGGGGTCAACAGACCAGGACAGTGCTACACAACTCCCAGGAGGGTGAGAGACAGAGACACGAAGAAGCCAAAGCAAAAAACATGAGTTACCAAGCCCCTGCGACAGCTGGGAAGGGTTCCCCTTCCCCATCCCAAGATGCTAAGCTGGGGTAAAACCCCTGGCTCACTGCAGCTGACTGAGACAGGAATAGACACCTTCCTCCCTATCAGCTGTTTCAAAGGAAAAGGGAGGGGGAGCCATGGGGGCCTTTCTTCAGTGAATTCAGTAAGCATAGCTAGCTTTCACTCTCTGCTCTGGAGATTCAGCAAAGGAACACAGGAAAGCCCAGAGTGAAATAACTTTGTGGAAAGGTGCACTGATGAGCATAATCTGCTGGCCAGTCTGGAACTTGCATGGAAAAAACAGTTATTTGTTCTCTCTGTATCTCAAATCCTGGGAGAGAATCTGTGCCACACTTGTGAGTCCTTGGCCCAATTTTGATAAGTTAAGCTGGTCAATTTTAAAGACTTAGAATAAGTTGAACCAAATATCAAGGAAAAGCTGTGAACAAAAATAGGCAAGAGAGAGAAATTGGCCATCAGAGTAAAATCACCAACATATTCGGATGCCTAGACATCAGCAAAAAATAACAAGCCATACTAGGAAACAGGAAGATATGACCCAGGAAAAAGAATTAACCAAATACCCTGAAGAGAGACAGGATTTAAGACAATTAATCAGTGATAAATACACAACTCTCCTAAAGCAATTCAAAGAATTTAAAGAAAAGATGACAAAAGAAATAAAGGATATTAAGAAGACACCGGGTGAGCATAAAGAACAATTTGAAAGCCTGCAAAGGAAAGTAACAGACCTTATGGGAATGAAAGACACGATGGATAAGATTAAAAATACATTAGAGTCACAAAACAGCAGATTTGAAATGCTCAAAGGCAGAATTAGTGATTTTGAAGACAGTACATCAGAACTGGAAAAGACAGTAGAACAGAAAGAGAAGAGAATGAAAAAAATGGAACGAAGTCTCAGGAAACGGAATGATAAGATAAAGCACACAAACATTCACATTACTGGTGTCCCAAAAAAAGAGAACGGAAAAGGGACAGAGCAAATCATTGAGGACATAATCACTGAAAACTTCCCAACACTTATGCAAGACATAAATATCAATATTCAAGAAGAAAAACTCACCACAAACAGAATAAAGGCAAGTAGACCTACACTGAAACACTTACAGTTCAGAATGTCAAATATAAGAGATAAAGAGAGGAGCTGAAAGCAGGAAAAGAAAAGAAAAGCATCACATACAAGGGAAACTTGATAAGATTAAGTGTCAAACTCTCATCAGAAACTATGGAGGAGTGAAGAAAGTGGTATGATGTATTTAAGGTACTGAAAGAGAAAAACTGTCAGCCAAGAATTCTATATCTAACCAAAGTGTCCTTCAAAAATGAGGGTAAATTCAAAGTCCTCAGAGACAAGCAGAAACTAATAAATTATGTTACCAATAGACCAGAATTATAAGTGATACTAAAAGGAGTGCTGTAGCCTGAAAGGAATAAACAAAGGTGAGAGATTTGGAGAAGAGTTTAAAAATGAAGATGATTAGGAAGGGTAAACTAAAAGGTAAGAAGTCAGACAATAGCAAGATATGACAACAGAAAGCCAAAGGACAAAATAGATGAAATAAGTAATGCCTTTACAGTAATAACATTGAATGTTAATGGACTGAACTCCTCAATCAACAGACATAGTCTGACAGAATGGATAAAAAAAAAAAAAAGA
>JAQZBX010006837.1:13081-23814 GCA_029593785.1 Cabassous unicinctus | reverse complement strand
TCTGTTCATGGACAATTCACCAAGAAGAAATAACCATACTAAAATTTTATCCACCTAACCTGAGTGCCCCAAGATACTTGAGGCACACACTGGCAAAACCGAAGGGAGAAACACATGTCTCTATAATAATAGTTGGAGACTTCAATACACAACTCTTAGTAGTGGATAGAACATCTGGACAGAGGATGAATAAAGAAACAGAGAACTTGAATAATTTGATAAATGAACTAGACCTAACAGACCTCTGTAGAGCATTGCACCCCAGAACAACAGAATATACTTTCTTTTCAAGTGCTCATGTATCCTTCTCCATGATAGACCATATGTTGGGTCACAAGATCAGTCTCGATAAATTTAAAAGTTTGAAATTATACAAAATACTTTCTCTGATCATAACAGAATGAAGCTGGAAATCAATAATGGATGGAAAAAGGGAAGGTTCATGAATATATGGATACCAAAAAACACTTTCTTAGGTAATCAGTGGGTCAAAGATGAAATTGCAAGACAATTCAGCAAATATATTGAGATGAACGAAAATGAGAACACAACATATCAAAAACTAGGTGACACTGCAAAGACAGTGCTGAGAGGGAAATTTATAGTCCTCAATGCTTACATTAAAAAAGAAGAAAGAGCTAAATATTGAAAATCTCACTGCACTCCTGTAGGAACTAGAAAAAGACCAGTAAACAAATCCCAAACCAAGCCTAAGGAAAGAAATAGTGAAGATCAGAGCAGAAATATATGTGATCGAGAATTAAAAAAGCAAACAAACAAACAAAAGCAATAGAGAGAATGAACAAAACCAAAAGTAGATTCTTTGAGAAGATAAAAAAATTGACAAACCCTTAGCTAGACTGACAAAGAAAAAAAGAAAGAAGAAGCAAATAAATAAAACTCAAAATGAGAGCTGGAACATTACAACTGATCCAGCAGAAATAAGAGAAATCGTAACAGGATAGTGTGCCAAAAAAATAGACAATGTAGAAGAGATGAACATATTCCTAGAAACACACAAACCACCTCACTGACCCTAGAAGAAACAGAAGACCTCAACAATCCAATCACAAGTGAAGAGATTGAAACAGTCAACAAAAACCTCACAAAGATGAAAAGCCCAGGATTAGATGGCTTCACAGCTGAATTTTACCAATCATTCAAAGATGATCTAATACCAATCTTGCTCAAGCTTTTCCATAAAATTGATTGGGAAAGAACACTACCATATTCATTCTATGAAGCCAAAATCACCTCATACCAAAAACAGAAAAAGATAGTACAAAAAAAGTAAATTTCAGATCAATATCTCTAATGAATATTGATGCAAAAATCCTCAACAAAATACTTGCAAACAGAATCCAAAAGCACATTAAAAGAATTATATACCATGATCAAATGGATTTTATCCCAGCTATGCAAGGGTGGTTCAACACAAGGAAATCAATTAGTGTAATAAACCACATTGATAAATCGAAGAAGGAAAAATCACATGACCCTTTCAATTGATGCAGAAAAGTCATTTGACAAAATGCAGCACCTTTCTTGATAAAAACACTCCAATAGATAGGAATAGAAAAGGAAGCTTTCTCAATAATGATAAAGTGCATATTTGAAAAAACTAAAACTAGCATTGTACTCAATGGTGAAAGACTGAAAAATTTCCTGCTATGATCAGGAGCAAGACAGGAATGCCCACTTTCAACTTGTTATTCAATATTGTGCTACAGATTCTAACTAGAGCAATTAGGCTACACAAAGAAATAAAAGGAAACCAAATAAGAAAGGAAGAAGTAAAATTTTCACTATTTGCTGATATGATCCTATATCTAGAATATCCTGAAAAAATCCACAACAAAGCTGTTAGAACTAACAGATTAGTTCAGCAAAGTGGCAGATACAAAATTAATATGCAAAACTTTACAGCATTTGTATACAATACTGATGTGCAATCTGAGGAGGAAATCAGAAAAAAATTCCATTTATAATAGCAATTAACACAATTAGGAATAAGCTTAACCAAGGACATAAAGGACCTGTACGCAGAAAACTACAAAACATTGTTAAAAGAAACTGAAGAAGATTTAAATAAATGGAAGGACACTTCATGTTCATGGATTGGAAGACTAAATATCATTAAGATGTCAATTCTACCCAAATTGATTTAATGCAATTCCAATAAATATGCCAGCCATCTTTTTTGCAGAAGTGTAAATACCAATTATAAAATTTATTTGGAAGGGTAAGGGGCCCTGAATAGCCAAACAGATCATAAAAAAAGAAGAATGAAATTGGAAGACTCTCACTTCTGGACTTTAAAGCATATTACTTAGCTACAGTGGTAAAAACAACAGAGTACTGGCATAAAGTCAGACACATTGACCAATAGAACCAAATCGAGAACTCAGAAATAGACCCTCACATCTGCAGTCAAGTGATTTTTGACAAGGAGGTCAAGCCCTCCCAGCTGGGCTAGAAGAGTCTATTCAACAAATGGTGCTAGGGAACTGAATAGCCATATTCAAAAGAAAGAAAGAAGGCCCCAACCTCACACTATATTTAAAAATTAACTCAAAATGCACCAAGGACCTAAATACAAAAGTGACAAACATAAAACCCCCAGAAGAAGTTGTAGGAAAACATCTTCAAGATCTTGTGGTAGGCAATAGTTTCTTAAACTTTACAACCTAAACACAAACAACAAAAGAATAAAGTAGATAAACGGGACATACTCAAAATTCAACACTTTTGCAACTCAAAAGAGTTTGTCAAAAGGATGAAAAGGCAGCTGACTCAATGGGAAAAATATTTGGCAATCACATAGCCAATAAGGGTTTAATATCCATGATATAAAAAGAGATCATACAACTCAACAATTAAAAGACAAATAACCCGATTAAAAAATGGGCAAATGACAATTGTCCAAAGAAGAAATACAGATGTTGAAGAAACACATGAAACCATGTTCAACATCATGAGCAATTAGGGGAATGCAAATTAAATCTTCAATGTGACATCATTTCATACCTATTAGACTAGCTGCTATTAAAAAGTCAGAAAACTACATATGGGAGAGGATGTGGAGAGATAGGAACAGTTGAATATTGACTTGCCATGTGACCCAGAAATACTATTACCAAGTATATATCCAGAAGAACTGAGAGCAGAAACACAAACAAACATCTGAACTCTGGTGTTCATAATGACATTTTTTATGATTGCCAAAAGCTGGAAACAACCCAATTGTCCATCAGTCGATGAATGGATAAACAAATAATGGTGTATACACATGATGGAATATTATGCAGCAATAAGAAGAAATGAAGTTGTGAAGCGTATAACAACATGGATGAACTTGGAGGACATTGTGTTAAGTAAAGCAAGCCAGACACAAAAGGACAAATACTGTGTGATGGTACTATTATAAACTAAGCATATTGTGTAAAGTCATGGAGTCAATGACTAGAATATGGGTCACCAGAAAATAGAATGAGGTTAGAGAATGTAAAGCTGAATTTTAATCTGTTCAGAATTGGTATAAAGGTTGTTTGTAAATCTTTGGAAATGACTAGAAATAGTGAAACATATTGTGTTTGTTACTGGCAGAACTATTATATGTGCATGACAGTGGTTGAAAGGGAAAGTCTAAGCTCATGTATATTACTGCAAGGAAATCTAAAAACTCTAACAGGGGACTGTATAAAATAGCAAAACCTCATGGAAAACATGAATATGGTTGATATTGCATATATAAGACAATCAAAGGGTTAGGAAGCCAGAGGAACTGACCAGTTTACAAACATAATCTATATTTCTCTTTGGAATTCATAAATAATATCAAACTGCTACACTACACCCTCTGAATTCCAAAAAGACATTACAATATTTTTTAAAAAAAACTTAAATCAGTAACAATGCCAAGTACAAAATCATACCACAATCAATTTAAAGAAATACAGTTAGACTTGGGGCAAAGTCCCATTTGGCTGCAGACCTCTGAAACTTACAAAACCATTTATCTCCTTCCAATATACAAAGAGACAGACAAAGGATAAACTTTTGCATTACCACAAGGAGAAATTGGGAGGAAAACATGAGTCATAGGTCCAGAACAGTTCTCAAAACTTGCAGGGCATCCTTCATTAGATTTCAAAGACTGAGAATCATTTTTTTTTTAACATTGAATTCATCTCTTTTAAATTTTTTTAAAAAAGATACTTAGATTACATAAATGTTACACAAAAATTATACGGATTCCCACTTTCCCCACCTCCCACATCTCCCACAACCTCCCACATAAACATCTTTCATTAGTTTGGCACATCACCTGCAATAGATATATACATTCTGGGGCTTTGTCATTCAGCGTGGACCATAGTTCACATTGTAGACCACACTCTCTCCCACACAGTTCTGCATGTTTGATGGTGATATAAAATGGCTATATCTGTCATTGCAATGTCACTCAGGGTAATTCCCAAGTCCTGAAAAAGCCCCTGTATAACAACTGCTTTTCCCTCTCCCTGCCCCCAAAACATCCAGTGGCCACTGGCTCCACATTAATGTTGTAATTTCTTCCATTGCTTGAATCACAATATGTCTATAACAGAATACCAGTAAGTCCAGTCTAGTCCATAGCTCTTTCCCCAATCCTGAGGAGTCTGGGATGGTGCTGTCCACTCCACCTCCAAGGGAGAGGGGGCTTATATCCCATGGATAAAATGGATGGGATTATCCTGCCTGCAGCTGCAGACTCTCTCCATTCCTTGGGATGGCTGTTGTCCATCATCATCTCTCCGCCAGGTGTCCTGGGTGAGTCCATTGAAGTGTAAGTAGGAGTTGCAGCTCCACCGAGATTCCGGGCCCAGCTGGCACATGGACAGCCCAAAGACTCCAGTCCCTGGAAGTACACCTACAAACTCCAGCACCACATATAGGTTTGAATAGAAGGGACAGATTGACCATGTGCAGGGAAGACATATTTGAGTCCAACTCTGTCACTCTCAGGAGCACAGATTCCAAAGTAGGATCCACTGATAAGGCACAAAACTCTGGAGCTATCCGCCCTGATATAGGACCTGGGTATCTCCAGAATCCTCTGGAGCCCCTCTATTTGGGATGATATCCACATTGGAAGCCTATGAGGTCCTGCTTAGATGTGCATAAGTGTTACCTCTGGGATGACCTCCTGACTCACTTTGAAGTCTCTTAGCCATAGGAACTCATTTGTCTTTACCTTTCCCTCCTTTTATTCTAGGTCTTTTTCCAGTTGTATTGCCCATTGGCACTTGTTAGTAATCCCTCATTGCCAGGGAAGTTCATCCCTGGGAGTCATGTCCCACACTGGGTGGAAGGTAATGCATTCATATGCTGAGTTTGGCTTAGAGAGAGGCCACATTTGAGTAACAAGGAGGCTATCAGGAGGCAACCCTTAGGCACCCCATAACAATAGGCTCAGTTTCAATTTCAAGAGCAAAGACTTATAAGGCTCATCATCAATAACAAGGGCCCATCAGTGGATCATCCTCCTTTGCCAAACACTGCCCCTGCACTTGGGGGACTGTTGCTGCTCCCTTGGAGAATGTGGCAGAGCTCTCCAGGATGGGAATTCAGTATTCTGGGACTCATTTTTAAGATGATGGCTTATTTTTCCTGGGGCCTCATGAGACCTACCTTTCCACAGGCTTGCCCAAAGGTCATTTTCTTGGTTCCACTCTCATCAAGCATTTGAGTGGCACTCAAGCTCCAGACCTCACCCTCCAAGACCTTTGGGGTGATGGCCGCACTTTACCCATCTTTGAAGTAGAGTCTCAATCCCTTTAATATAGGGAGGGGAGGTAACATTCTCCCTAACCTCTGACCTACAGGCCCAACCCTCTCAGTAAAAAAAATTTGGTGACCTGGACTTCCCTAATCCATTGGGGACAGGTGAATCCCCCTCAGACCTATGGGGTGTCAACCTTACCCCCCCTAACCCTTGGGGAATGTGCTCCACCCACTCTGTACTCTGGGGTGGCAATACTGTCCTTGAACAGCAGGCGGGACCTTCGACCCTCTTCAATGACTGGGGCAAATTCACCCTCTCTGTAGACATGGGTGGGGTTCCTCTCTTGGCCCAAGGAGATATCTTAAGTCCAGATCTCAGCTTTCATGATTTTCCTCTTAAAGCCATTTTCCCTTCTATCTTTCACCTACATGTTCCTTTCAGTCCAGGATGACAGTGGTTTTGTTCATACAGCTCTCTCAAAAAGGTTCTTGGTTTATCATGCAAGAGGCAGGGGTCTAAGATATCAGACAGTAAGACTTGCCACAAGTCTTTCTTAGAAAACTATGTTTTCAATCCTGATATACACGTTCCAAGTTTACTTAAGTCCTCAAATGGGGCACTTATAGTCTGGAGGCTTGATTTCTAGAAGCTTGGAATTTCTGGAATCACTTTCTCATTTTGTTGTGCCCAACAATTCATTTCTCAGTTTATTCTCTCATCTAGCGTTTTACTATAAGCTGCCAAGCCACGTTCTCCAAGTTTGCTTTGCAAAGTTCTTCATGAATGTCTAGGCTCGCCATTTTCAAATTCTGCCTTCAATATAACATCAGGAGTCAATCTTGCTAAGTTCTCTACAAGTTTAAAATACGGATTGCCTTTCCTCCAGTTTCCAATAATAGTTTCCTCATTTACTTCTAAGGCCTCATAAAAGTCTCTTTAGCATCCATATTCCTACCAGCAATCTCTTCAAAGCAATCTAGGCCTTTTCTATTAAGCATCTCACAATTCCCCCCCAAAAATATCCCTTATCTATTTAGGAAACCGCTCCAGCATTTTGGTAATTGCAAAAATGTGACCCCCCACTCTGGTACCAAATTCTGCATTAGTCAGTCAAAATGGGTGCTGATGCAAAATACCAGAAATTGGTTGGTTTTTTAAAAAGGACATTTATTTGGGGTAGAAGCTTACAGTCACAAGGCCATAAAGTGTTAAGTTACTTTCCTCACCAAAGTCTGTTGACACATGTTAGAGTATGATGGCTGTTGGTCTCTTTGAGGGTTCAGCTCTCCTTTTCCTCTTAAGGCTCTGTGGTCCCAGTTCCTTCCATTCTCAGCTGTAAGTTAGCATAAGGTTTGTCTTTTTCCCTAGGGCTCATTTCTTTCCAGGCTTTTCTCAGGGCTCTGGTCTCTTCAGCTGCAAACTATCAGGAGAATGGCTTGGCTCTCTCCCCAGGCTGCAGCATCCAAAACTAAACTCTCTTTGTTCTCCTTCTCCATGTATTTACTTCCATGTGAGCATCTGCTTTATTCCCAGGGGGGCTGGGACTTGAAGCTGAGTCACACTCTAATGATGTGGCTCGATCAGAGCCCTAATCTTAATTTAATCAAACATCTCAGCTGAATCTAATACAATCAAAGGGTTAGAAAGCCAGAGGAACCAATCAGTTTACAAACATGATCTATATTTCTCTTTGGAATTCATAAATATTATCAAACTGCTACATAAATATTAAAGGCAGAAAAGTGTTAAGTAGTCCATGGTACTATTATATGTAATTTCCCTTAAATTTAGAAATTTTACATTTTGCATTGTAGTTAAATGCACAGATTTCTTAACATAGAATCAAGGTAATCCTAATTTTCTGCTGTAGATTTGTAAATATTGTTTCTAATTCCATTAAGAAAGGAATATCCCACTTAATAGGAATGGATTAAGTTTTAAGAATATGTTTTTCTGGGGTACATATAAGCTTCAAGCCACTATATTGTCTACCAAAATTTAGCATAAATATTTATCCCAAATGGGAATTAGAACACAGGAATTAGGAATAAAAATAAGTAATTCTGGTATGCCTTGCTCGAAGGGGTATATGTTGGGTAAATATCTGAAAAAACAATACAATGAGGGAAATTAAAATGAAGAAAACAAATAGGTTAACAGATAACATTTCTACAGTCTATTGTAAATAACAACATGCATGATAATATAGAATAATTTAGAAAATGAAGGATAATCATCTATAGTATTATGATTGCATAATTGATCTCTTTCCACACCTCAACAATTACTTTAGTCTTTATTATTCAGTCTATCTCTATGTCTAAATTAAGCTAGAATCTTACAATATTACTGTATAAAATCATATATTTTTGTTGGTATGTTTACCTCAAATAGCTACATAAGACTTTCACCCTCACTGTCAACTGGAGCCTTTAGTCTCCATCTAGTAAATCATTTATATTGGTGAATTTCAACCCAGTCTCCAACCTATGAGTGATCTTATTCATTGAAGATATTCGTAATTTTGAGAGCTATTACAATGATCAATATTATGATGATCATTTTGCCCTTTCAAATTTCTCAATATGCCAGTAATATAAATACTAGTGGCAGGAGATGATCATTCTGCTGTTTAGTTCGTTTTGAGGTAAATAAAAATGTCAATACATTATGAAATGAGTAAATGCTTCTATATATATATATATATTTGGTAAAGAAAGGGAAAGAGAATTTTTATAATCAAAATCATGTTCAAAATTACAGCATTATTTTATTTAACACAAAAATAAACATAAGATTTGGATGTATTGCTTATAGCAACATCAAATTATATGTTATTTAATTGGTTTTAAAGACAAAGTATCAACAGCATAATTTGTGAAAATAAAGTACTTTTTTTCTTAAATCTTCACAGTAAAATAAAACTTTGACCAACATCAATAATAGTTTATTTATTAAAATCAAATCTTTTCCAAGCATCATACTTCCAAGTATTTGTGGATTAGGATTTGAATTCTTGATAGATTTGTGACATTTGAGACAGGAAATCATTGGGTCATTTTCTAATCTGTAAAAATAAGCAAGTATGCAACTGCCAATCAGGATTTAAAGAATGTTCCTGAAGAATCCTAATAATTACCCATATGCATATGTCTCCTTTCTTTTTGAGGAAATCAGGAAGTTGTCCAAAATAATTATCACTTAATATCATGTAACACAGGGATATTCGACCCTGCTCTCCATTAAAGTGCTCTGATGATTACCTTTGTTGGTCAACTGCTATTATTTTGCTCTATCTATCTGTTCTTCTGTAATTAAATTGATGTCATTGTTATTATTATTATTATTATTATTACTGGTACTATTGCTATCTATTATGCTTATACCATATGTCAAGGAATTTTCTGTATTCCTTCAGATTCCACACAGGCTGGGACTAAAATATGTGCCTGTCTTATTACAGAGCCCAAGCTTATAACCACTAGTCTCTCTTGCTTCTTGGTGTAAAGTATGAATTTGTTAAAAGAGTAAATCATTTGCATGAACGTGTTCAGGAAGATGTTACACGGGAAGTAATAAGCTATAGCTACAAAAATTAGAAAATCACTAATATTATTGTTCCATCTTCCTTCCCCCTTAAAATAACAACCAACCAAATTATCTCATGTTGGAAGAAAATACTTAGGGTAGAACATTAGCTCCAAGGGGAAGTAAACCTGATTCATTCTTGGGGTTCAGAAAACAAATAAAAAATCTACTTCCAGAGGGTATTTAGATGAAATAAAGCTGTTGTATTAACCAGTAATTAAAGGATATACTTGGAGTAAACTTTGAACATTCACAGGTACCAACTAATAAGGGACCAAAATTGAGAAAGTGAAATTTCAGCAAGACAGAGCCTGAGAAAAATAAATTGAGAGAAATGAAAGGAGATCAAAAGACAGGAAAATTCATGTGAGACAATCAGGCATTGAATATAGAAGGAATGCATGATATATGTGAACAATTTTTCTAGATATTAGAGCAATTCAAAGACAGAAAATCTCCCTTGTAGTCATGGAAATCCATAATTAGAGCAACAATGGGCTATAACTATACAATCATGAGAATAATCAGGAAAAAAATAAAAAGAATGACAAGATCCACTGCTAACAGACATGAGATGGAGAAATGTAATGTCATAAATCAGTGGTAGAAATGTGGATTGTTATAATCTCAGAAAGCAATCTTTAAAAACTAGTGATCTGAAAAAAATATTACACACAGGTGTGTGTATAGCAGTTTGTTGTAGAAATATATTTCATACCAATCACTGTGGTAAAAGATTGAATAAATTATTGTTAATGTGTACTATAGAATATGATGCTGGCATTATGGAGAATAAGTTGGAGCACATGGTAAGTTTTCTATCTCATGAATTGATAAATGTATACATAATAAAATCCCTTTTTTAAAAGTGAGACAAACTCTCCAATATATGTGATTATATATTTGTTTATACATTATTATGGAAATTAGAAAATTTGGGGATACCATAGAAATTACTTAATAAACAAGAAGTTTCTGGGGACATCCAGAAGGGAATAAAGGAACAGGAGAAGTGAGTTAAGGTGAAAGAAAACCGCTAAAAGATACAACCGACATAGAGAAGAATTAGAAACAGAAACCCATCAAGTTTCACTTCTTTAAATACACTTTCTTCTTGTTAGTCTCACTAATTTTTATTATCTCTAAAATTTTTTCAGAACTCCATACTCATATATATTTTTTTACTTTCATTTTTATCTAATAATTATCTCACAAATTTGATAATGTTCTAAATCAAAATCTTCATTTTCATCTACAAACTTATTCCTCCCCATTTTTGTCAAGTCAGAAAGAAATTGCACCACCATTGTTCCAAATCTTAGAATTATCTGTTGTTTATCTCTGATAGACCTCCTTCCTCTACCCTTAACATCATACT
>JAQZBX010006837.1:0-12981 GCA_029593785.1 Cabassous unicinctus | reverse complement strand
GCTCTGTGGCTATAAATATGTTGGTAAACAGGATCTTGGAGTTCTAACGCTTCATCCTGTGGGTGTGGACTCATTTGTGAATAGGAACTTTGAGAATCCTATTTAGACGAGGCCAAATTGAATTAGGATGAGGCTTAACCCAAAATGACCAGAGTCCTTATAACTTTGCTATAAACTTTGGAAAAAATCATATAGTATTTATTTGAATATATCATAAAATCAGGTACATTTTAAAAATATATTGGGAAGCGGGTATGGCTCAATCGATAGAGCTCCCATTTACCATATGGGAGGCCCCGGGTTCACTTCCCAGGGCCTCCTTGTGAGGGCAGGCCAGCCCGCGTGGCGCGGTGGGCTGATGCAGCAAGACCTCACAGCAAGGGGGAGATAAGCAGACACAGAAAGAAGACACAGCAAATGGATACAGCAAGCACAAGCAGCAAGGGGGGGATAAATAAAATAAATAAATAAATCTATTAAATAAATAAATAAATAAATAAATAAATAAGTAAATAAAAATATATAAGCTGTTGTATTCATCTTTATGAACCGAAAATATTTTTGAGTTCAAGGAAAAGATAGAGATTAAGTCTTTCTATAAAAAATGCAAAATCCTGTAATGAAATTAGTGTTTAAATGGAAAACGGAGTGAAATATTATCTTAAAAAGACCAATGTTAGATTAGTTTTCTCACCGAAAAATAGGAAATACATAAGAAGAGTACATTCAAAAGGACAAATAAAATAAATGATGAGCATATTAAAAATATATTATTTTCACACCTTATCAATATAGTAGTTTCATCTTCATTTAGTCTATTCTCACTGGACAGATTCCTAAAGCATTTCTGATTAAAAGACAAATATTAACAACATTATTTTATGTTTTGATCATGTGTTTGTGTAAACAGTCTGGCCAGGGTTACTACAAGGTCAGAGAAAAACAATGTTTTAGTTTGCCATGTGCCTGGTAGTCCACAGCTGAGCTTGGGGAGAAAGTGAGCCTGGAGGGGAAGGCAGAGGCCAGCAATCATTTTGCCTTGCCACATAGCAGGAGTCCAGGATCGCCAGCAACCTATCTTTGGTGAGACAGCATCTCTGATGATGCTTTGATTTGGACATTTTCACAGCCTCAGAACTGTAAGCTCTTAACCTAATAAATCTTTATTGTAAAAGCCAACATTTTTCTGGTATTTTGCATTTGCAGGTTTTGGCAAATTAAAACAACCAACAAGG
Source organism: Cabassous unicinctus (assembly GCA_029593785.1). Lineage (NCBI taxonomy): Eukaryota > Metazoa > Chordata > Mammalia > Cingulata > Chlamyphoridae > Cabassous > Cabassous unicinctus. The sequence goes on along the minus strand of JAQZBX010006837.1, from coordinate 11,746 downwards.
CACTTCCAGTAAGATACCACAATCATCTGTGAGGTTTCATCCTCATAAGGCCAATGCTAATGTCTTTGCTCAGTTGAAAGCACTGATTTTTTTTCACTGAACACGAGCATTCTGCATGTGGCATTATTGATAGTATCCTTACCTTCTGCTGAATAATTTTGCAGAAACTTGTAGAAATATATCTTTCTCTGTTTTCATATGTTATTATGTGTTTTAATGCCAGCTTCACTAAAGAGAAGTCCAACATTAGGGCATTGCTCAAATGGGCATCTCACCTCTATATAATGTACTTTCTACATACCTTGCCTCCTCAGTAGAGGCCACAGACTTAAATACACAAAAGAAAAATTAGCTCAGTTATACAAATAAATCCATCAGATACTTCTAGGTTTTACAAAATTAACTTGATGACATATGTTACCTGTCAGCCCATTCTATTCGTTTATGATCCTATTTCAGGGAAACACTGCTCAGTAGAGACAAAAGAATTCATGTTCCTCCTTATATTCAATACCTTTCCTTGGTAATATAGACTACCTTTGACTCCATTTCTTGGGGATGTCTGGGATGGGGGATTCATGGGAGTAAGTTCATCTGAATATACATGAAAGATATATAAAATTATCCAAATGATCGAGGGATGGAGCATCGTCACGGTGGGTAGACAATCACTCAATAAATGAGGGAATGCTGAATTCCCAGACTGGAGAGCTCTGCCACATTCTCCAAGGGAGCAGCAACAGTCCCCCGAGTGCAGGGGCAGTGTCTGGCAAAAGAGGATGGCCCACTGTTGGGTTCTTGTTATTGATGACTAGCCTTATGAGTCTTGCTCTTGTAATTGAAACTTGGCCTACTGTTATGGGGTGCCTAAGAGTTGCCACCTGAGAGCCTCCTTGTTGCTCAAATGTGGCCTCTCTCTAAGCCAAACTCAGCATATGAATGCATTACCTTCCCCCCAATGTGGGACATGACTCCCAGGGATGAGCCTCCCTGGCAACGAGGGACTAATACCAAGTGCCAACTGGAAACAAGACTGGTAAAAAACCTTGAATAAAAGGGGGAAAAGGTAAAGACAAATGAGTTCACATGGCTAAGAGACTTCAAAGAGAGTCGGGAGGTCATCCCAGAGGTAACGCTCACACACACCTCAGTAGGATCTCATAGAACAACAAAGTGGATATCACCCCACACAGAGGGAATCATGAGGGCTCTGGAGACACCCAGGTCCTATATAAGGGGGGATAGCCCCAGAGATTGATACCTTATCAGTGGGCTCTACTTTGGAATCTGTGCTCCTGAGAGTGACAGAGTTGGACTCAAATAAGTCCTCCCTGCACATGGTCCACCAGTCCCTTCTATTCAAACCTATATGTGAGGCTGGGGTTTGTAGGTGTAGTTCCAGAGACTGGACTCTCTGGCCTGCCTATGTGCCAACCATGCCTGGAATCTCGGTGGAACTGCAACTCCTACTCTACAGCTCAATGGACTCACCCAAGTCACCTGGGGAGGAGACAATGATGATGGACAACGGCCATCCCAGGGAATGGAGAAAGCCTGAAGCTGAAGGCAGGATAATCCCATTCACCATATCTATGGGATACAAGCCCACTCTCACTTGGAGATGGAGTGGACATCACCATTCCAGTCCCCTCAGGTTTGGGGGAAGAGCTATGGACTAGAGTGAACTTAATGGTATTCTGTTGTAGACATATTGGGTTTCAAGCAATGGAAGAAATTATAACAGTGAAGTGAAGCCAGTGGCCACTAGATGCTTTCGGGGTGGGGAGGGAAAGGGCAGTTGTAATACAGGGGCTTTTTCAGGACTTGGGGATTGTCCTGAGTGACATTGTGGTGACGGATATAAGCCATTTACATCAGCGTATACCATGCAGAACTGTGTGGGAGAGAGTGTGGTCTATGATGTGAACTGTAGTCTATGCTTAGTGGCAAAGCCCCAGGATGTGTGTATCCATTGCAGGTGATGTGCCACACTCATGAAAGATGTTTAGGTGAGATGTTATGGGAGGTATGGGACGTGGAGATTATGGGAATCCCTATAATTTTTGTGTAACATATATGTAATCTAAGTATGTTTTAAAATATATATGAAAAAAATAACATTTATGTAAGCAAATGCACATATATGCATATATATCTATATATCATTTTACAAATATTGGTTTGTATTGTGAAAATTTTGATTTTTACCCACAATAAAAAAAAAAAAAAGATTCTTCACTCTCCCCATGATTCAAATACACACACACATGACTCCAGAGCATCTGATCAAATATTTTGCCTTTTCTATTTCCTTTGAAGACACATGTACTTAGAACTATTTAGATATAACAATTTATAATTCAAAACAATTATTTCCATTTATTCTGTCATAGAACACATGCTTTAAATATTATGATATATCATTTAGTGATTGAGCTTGCCTAAGAAGATATAACATGAAACAAATACATAATTCTATGTATTAAAAGCTGGATAAAATGCAAAAATAATGAATTTTTTAAAAGAAAGAAAATAAGTGAAAGAAAATATTTTCACTCATCTATGATACACTTATCTAGACAGTTACTTGTGAAGGTAATAGTACCATATTCTTACATATACTCAACGAATCAGTTAATACATTTTCTATGTAAAAGGCATTAGGAATAAAGAACTCCAGGCACAGATACTCAAATCAAAATAAAGAACTCAAAACATAGAAAAACTATGATCTAAACGGGCATATAATAAGCTGGGAAAAAACAAACAAAATATTAGTTAATTATGGGATATATGGTTATAAAACAGAATCTATATCTCATTCATTAAAGAAAAGAAACAAGCCATAGAACTTATAAGCAGCAAAAAAATGTATATTGAGACTAGTCTCACAGAGGTGAACCAATCAAACACACAGGGCAGGGTAGATGACATAAGTTAGAAGTGAATTAACAGCAGCAGTCTAAAATGAATGATCTATGCATGCCATTTCAATCTTGCATGTTAGTGAATCAAATGCCAAGAGGGATAATACAATTGCAAAATAAGACTATTATAAAAGTATATGGGGATAAGTATGAAAAGCGACAAACCAATATTACAGAAGATCAAGGGATTCCGTAACAACATTATATAAAAAATGTTTCACTATCTTTATTGCTACTACTTGATCCAAACTCCATCAACTCTCATCAAAATTAATGCAATGGTTTTCTTATATCTGCCCTTGTCTTCCTATAGCCTGACACTCACAGTGAGCCTCAAAGAACATTACATCATGTCCCCTCTCTGGTAAGTACACTCAAATGGTGTCCTATCACTCAGAAAAAAAAAAAAAAAATTCATTACCAAGACCAAAAAGACTGATATGATTTGTCCATTCCTGATCCTTACCTCTAAAAAGGAAAAGCTTTCTCTTTCCACTTCATTTCAGCCATACTGATGACCCTGTCATTCTTTAAACACTGAAGTCCAATTTCTAGCTAACAGACTTTGCAATTACTCTTCTGTACCTGGAGCCCTCCTCTCTGAGGTACCCACATGGATTGCATCCCCAGCTCCTCATAATATCATCTCAAATGTCCCTACTCAGTGATACTTCCCTTACATGTTTCTTAAAATAGCAATTCAACTCCCTAACTGTATTCTCAAAAATTGTATTGCTTTCTCCTTATAATTTATTACAATTAAAAGCTGAAAAAGTTAATTTTGCACTTTATGCCATACATCTCCTGAATGTGAATTCATACATCTTATGAATCTTGATTTTGTTTGTTTGTTTCAGAATGTAAGCCATACTATTTTTTATCCTTTATTCACTGCTATATCTCCAAGTGCTGCAAATGGCAAGTGCTGCCTGACAGCAGTGTCCATTCTTGTAAGCACTATATTATTTTGCTTCTAACAGAGGTATGATAGAAATAAGGAACACTCTCTTTCTGTTCTTTTCCTGTAAGAGTATAATCCTTATAATGAATTAATAAAAAATAGTAAAAAGGAAATTAAACTTGATGTCAATCTCATTTGTAAGAATAGACAAATGTGCTGGCACGTGTTCTGTGTTCTGGGCACCTTCTGCATTTGCTAAAGTGTTTCTCATGAGATGTCCCACTGGTGCTCTCTGAAGTGTGGTAAGTCGTTTTTGGTCCTTATAAATGTTGTGCTGGTACATATATCTGGCCCTCTAAACTTGACCATTTAATTTGGCATCAAGATCTTTGGCCTCCTCATCACAACCTCAGGTCTTAGCAGATGAATGGTACTCCCCTTGGGAGATTTTGAACTTATGGACCAAAAAGGTTTGAGGCACTGGCAACCATTATGGCTGTCCCATGCATGACTCCTTCTTCCAATTTTGTTTTACACTCACATTTTATGTTGGATATGATGGTGACATGGAAAACCAGGCTTGTTTTCCTTAGCTTTACCCTCAATCTATCCTGGGTCCTACCGAGATTTTGGTTGCCTTGCCTTGAAACTCTCAATCATGTGGTTCATGGCTCAGTGGGAGTGAGGTTTCAGGTGATTCCCTTCACAAAGACCAGGTCAACATCTCAGCATTAGTTTTATTCACTTTAATTGTATCCACAATTCTTCAAACATTTATAGCAGAGTACTATGCTCCTAAATATGAGTGTTTGTCTTAATAGGAAAAATAATTTTTAAATATGGGAAAACACTGCTCTTTTATTAAAACAGGTAATCCAGACTACAGTCTTGATTCTTAATTGTAAGAAGTTAAGATTTCTGGTAGTTAACTTTACTTTTCTTAAGAAAATTGGTGGGGATTCACAGAAAAACATCAAGGAAGAATGAAAATGTAATTGGTTGCATAGTTTAAAAGTACATTTCTTTCCTTCATTTATACACAGAAATTGTGTGTGGTAGCCAACTTCTTACCCTAAATATGCCTAAAATGTTCACAAAATAAATACGTGGAAAGCGGGAGCTTTGGAGATTGTTTTAGTTCTACACAATCCTTTTAAACACCCTTAACCAATACTCGCACACACGTGCACAAACATATACACACCACATTACTATGAAAAAATGATCATTCTTTTCTCATTCAAGGTCTAATTCCAAAATGTTATCCTTAGTTAATTTTTCTCACCTGAAATTTTTCTGTTGTCCACCTTCCTAGCTAACTATTTTCTGGTTAATTTAACATTCACAACCTCATTCTGTGTTCAGGATAAAAGGAAAAATCCCACCATCTATGGTTTCTCTTAGGTGTATGTATCAAGCACTCCATTCAAAGTATCTTGTCGAAATCAATAATGATCATATATGATTGCTGAAGTAAACGGCCTACTCCAAGTGTTATTTACACCTGATCTCTTACCCTCAGAGGCCCTCCAACTTGTCATCTCGTTCCCGACCTCTGAATGCTGGAATGCTCATGGCTCTGGCCTTTCACCTCTTCTCTCATCATTCTACTTTTACTCCATTACTGAGTTTATCCAATCTCAAATTTTAACCACCCTCTAATACCAATTCCTGCCAATTGTACATCTCCAGTCTAGACCTCTCGCCTAAATTCTAACATTGTACATCCAACTGCCTCCTCTATATATCAAATAAGATTGTTTGTAGACATTTCAAATTTATTATATCCAAAAGCAAAATACTGATATTCTCCTCCATTACACCTTCTTATCTAGTCTTCTTCATATCAGTAGAGGGAAACTCCATCCATCAGGTCAAAATAACTGTCATCTTTACTCCTTTGTTACTATCCCTTGTCCAATCTGTCAATAACTTCTTTTCTTCTTTTTTTTAGCTCTACTTACCAAACATTTGTAAACTCTTATCATGTTTCACCATCTCTACCACTTTCACTCAGATAGAAACAAACATGATTATTTTTACAATGATATATTAACTGGTGTCTGATTTTAATCACTGCCCTGTCTTCCCACTCCACCCCCCCCCATTCAGTCTATTCTCAACACAGTGAGCCAATTTATTATGTCAAAACATGATTCAGTTCATATCACTCTCCTACTCAGAATTGTTTAATTTGTTCTTATTTCATCCAGAATAAAAGCCAAAATCCTAGCAAGGGACTATGAGTTCCTGCAGAATTTGCCTCCCACTATCTTTCTGACTTGATCTTCCAATGCTTTCCATTCATTACCCCCACTCTTGCCACACAGGGCTCCTAGCTCTTCATCCTACACACTGGCACCCTGACTCCTCATGTTCTTTTTACTGTCTCTACTATTTTCCCCTAAACCTCTTTCCCCTTACTCTCCAGATGCTACACTTTCCCCAAGTCACACATTACTTCTTTAGATCTCTGTTCATTTAGATTTTTTCCCTTCAATGAGGCACCCACAGGATTCCCTATCTCCTCTCCATGTGCTTGACATCATATACATATCCTTATCCATATGCACATACATACAAATGTGTATGTATATGTGTGTATGAGTGTGATTCATATATTAATTTATTGTTCCTCAGTATCATATGATCATTGGCTTTGGTAAATTTTGTCTACATTTATATCTCAGCATCTCAAATATTAAAATATTGCTTGGTGAATAAATGGAGCTTAACAAATATTTACTAAATGATTGAGTGATTCTGTGCCCCTTTATCAGTGATTTTAAATGTGCTTGAAGTAACTTTATTGTTATTAGCTCTTTCCAGAAATTGTCATTCTCACTTTTACCTGGGCCCAATTCTATCCTCTCTGGTTTGCATATTGCCTTCCTTATTACAGAGACCTAAGATTCACAAGCAGAAACACAAGTCACTGAAATGACTGACATCCTGGGCATTGGCATACAAGAAAAGAGAACAATCTTGGATAAATCTTAATCATTGCTTCACAGAGTAAGGATTTTAGGTGTTTCCAGGTTCTGCAGGACTCCATAAACTAGTTGAAATAACTCCTCATTGTTTAGTTATGTTTTCCACAGATATAAGATAGATGTTCAAAGAATATTACTTTATGAAATATAAATTGCAATATGGCCATCTTTCAGTTAACTTTAATTTAGATAATTGGGTCCTTGCCCACCAAATATAGATGAGATATCTAAGATATCCCTTTAGTGAAAAAGTATGAGGAATTTCAAGAACCATGAAAAGGGTTTGTTGATATCAGTTCCACAACTAATTTAAAAAATGAATTAATTTTTCTTAATCTAGTTTTCCTTGAGAAAGAGTTTGTGCTATTCTTTTACTGTTCATTTATTGATGTCTTCATTAAATGAACACATAATTACTGAACATCAACTTGTGACAGGCAGTATGATATCATAAAGTTGAAGTTCACTGTGGTATGTTAGTGATGAATATATAAATATCCATTGAATTCTAACTAAATAACAGTCTATGAGGAAACTTAGATATGAATGACAAGATTTAGAATATTCCTTATCACAACCTAATAAATTAGGTCTATTAATATCCCCTTTTATAAATAGGAAATGAGCAACAGTGAAGGTAGCTAATTTACTGATGGTCATATAACCCATTGCTTAAAAGTTCAACTCAAGCCAGTCTCGGATCCAGATTCCCTATTATAAATTACTAAAGTCTACTGTCTCTAATATGAATGTAAATACTTCATATCATCAAAGATGCCTCACAAGAGCAGGACATATAGGCACATAAAATATTTAGTACTATGGTATAAGCTGGTGTAGTAGTTTGATATTTTTTATGAATTCCAAAAATAGATATTCAATTATGTTTGTAAATTGTCTGTTCCTTTGGGCATATCAGACTATACTGCATTCAGAGGTTTCACTTTTACTTGATTAAATAATGATTAAGGCTTTGATTGGGCCATGTCAGAAGGACTTTGAGAAAGTCCTTTTTCACAGAGAAACCACACCGCAGAGAAGGGAGGTGGGAGTTTTTGATCCTAGAGCCTGGGAAGTAAACACACAGAGAGGCAGATACAGCAGACGCCCCAGGAAGAGAGATGAACCATTCACCTTATAGTCTACAGCTAGACTTGTGGGGAGAGCAGAGCAGCTGAGCTGAAAGAGAAACAAGCCCCGGGAAAAGAGGAACACAGGAAACCTGAACCCTTGCAGATGTCGACAGCCATCTTGCTCCAACACAGGGCAACAGACTTTGGTGAGGGAAGTAACTTAGGCTTTACAGCGTGGTAACTGTAAGCTTCTACCCCAAATAAATACCCTTTATAAAAGCCTACAGATTTCTGGTATTTTGCATGAGAACCCCTTTGGCTGACTAATACAGTTAGTATACATTCAATAACAAAATTTTGCATGGAAATTTTTAGAAATACAAATTAAGATATAATTTTGCTAAAAGGTTCACAGAAAGCAAAGTAGGGAAGGCTGAAGAGTAATAATAACCAATCTGAATTTGAGAGATTATTTGACAAGGATATCTAGCACATTCTAGGAAATAAAAATAGATATGAGGAATTATTTGATGTGAGGTCACTTCTATTTCTCTGTGAGTTATATTTCTCTATCTCTGTCTCCATGAAATATTAATTGTATTACTCTTATGTGTAAATATCTATTATTGGAACATATGACTTTATATATACTTGAATACTGTGAAAGAGAGGATTAGCATTCATTAGATGAATTCTTTATTCACTGTTAATGTGTCTCTTTTCCCTCCTTCTAAATACAAGTGGTACCTTTCAATTCCACATGAAGTAAAAAGATAATTGGGTACTTGGAAATAATATAACCAAAGATGAGAACCATGAACATTCCATTGTCAGTCTGCCAGATTAATGAAAGTACAATCATCTTGCTTTATTTTAAATATGCTGTGTGAGAAAATTTTTAAATAAGGAATCCAGCAATCCTGGGATGCAGCATTGTTCTTTTTATTGCCAGGTTATACTCTAAAGGAAAAATCACAGATGTTGACAAAAATTAAAGTAATAGTTCACGCTCATGAAAATAGTGCACTACAGATTGCTTAGATAATGTGAGAAACATGAATGTGACTGTCTGCTTTATGTCCAGTCATTATTTGATTTAAAATTTTACATTACCTATTGAGTCACTAAAAATGTTGGTTAAAATATTTTTACATTAAATAAAATTCTACCTTTTTAGTTTGCCAAAGGGCTGCCTATGCAAAGTACAGAAATCTGTTGGCTTTTATAAAGGGCATTTATTTGGGATAAAAGCTTACAGTTCTAAGGCAATGAAGAGTCTAAACTGAGGCACCATGAGAGATGCTTTCTCACCAAATTCAGCTACTCTTTATCCTCACATGTTGCCACATGCTAAGCAATATGGCTGCCGATCTCTGCCCAGGCTTCAGCCTTCCCCTCTGGGCTCAGCCTTTCCTCTTGAGCTGCTCCCTGGACCCAGCCTCTTTGGGCTTTGGGCTTAAGCAATCCTGTAGTCTTCTCTCTCCTAGCATAGGGCTTATTTGTTTTCAGGCCTCCTTTATCAATCTTGGCTGTTCTGCTCTTTTCCCAAGTTCAGCTGTAAGCTATCAGACAAATGGCTCCTCTCTACCCAGGCCTCAGCTGACTGAGCCTCTTCTTTCTGTCACATGGCAGGATAAAAAATGGCAGAGCTCTCTCTTCCTGTGAATGTCTGAATGAGTGTCTTTTTATATCAGACCCAGCATGGGGCAGAGACTCAACCTGAGTCACATCTCACTGTGTAGTCCAATCAAAAGCCCTAATCAAGTAATCTAATCAAAAACCTTTCAGCAGAATTTAATGCAATCAATGGGTACTATACCCAGAGAAATAGGTTAGTTGACAAAAATAATATTTCTCTTTTTGGGACTTATAAAATAATTTCAAACTACCACTCTACCATGTGTTTTCAATCTTGGATATTACCTTACATAGCTTCAATTAATCTTCAGGTCAGCTAGAATTACTGGAACTTTTTTGTGCACTTCTATTCCTGTCAGCCATGATGATGAAACATAGGTGTAGTTAGGTACCTATGTAAAATTATGAAACAGTTTCCACTTTCAATTTTTATAATTGAAGAAAATTAAGAGAAATTAATATCAAAATTAATTAATTATAATCAATTATTAATAATAAGTAACAATAACAAATATAATATTTTATACTTATAATAATTAATTAATACCATCTGTGTATTTGAAATGGTGTAAAAATATATGGAAATCTGTTCTCAGAGAATTTACGTTTTAGAGAGTAACACAGATAATAAATGTATACATATAAATTGGAAAAAAATATTCCAAGTAGGTATAAGTGCTGTGTAGACAATAAAGTTATATAGTAGAAAGTAATCACTGTATGGGTTTAGAAGGATAAATAGATTACACTTTAGATTCTTTGGACATGAATTGTTTCTTTGTGAAGGTGACATTTGAGCTAATATGTTGTCTGACTAAACATCTAAAGTACACTTATAAACCATATTTTTTTCTGATTAGATTATACCCTAAACTAATGCCATGATAAATGAGATTCAATAAAATCTGGCCAAGCCAACTTCTGAGAACTCACATAATGCCACTTTCACGATTTGTATTATGCTCAGCCACATTGACCTTTTTATCTGATGTTTTGGAGGTAATTACACATAGACTAGAAATGGAACCAGAACAATTACACATGATTAATTGTGAAAGAGAAAGGAGAAAGAAAGAGCAGTGCTGACCTCCTCGGTTTTGGGCTTGAGGAACTGAGTGGATTTTAAAACCATTTATCAAGTTAGGAAAGAACTATGCTTGTGTAATGACTTCCTTCCTTCTGTCATTTGGGGAAGGAGAGATTGTAATATATTGATTTTTAAAGAATTTTAAGTTTTAGATGGCTCTCAAGACCCCCTCCCCCATTCATACCAACCTCTAATTGCTCTAACGCAAAGACAATCACTTTAAAGTAACATGACTTCAGCTTTTACACCCATATTTCTAAACAATATACTTTTGCTCTTATTGATAAATGTAGATACATAAAAATTAAGAAAAAACTAAGAGAATGAAAAGAAAAATTTTGAAGTGAAAAGCTATGTGTAACTCACCCGCTAGTAAATATAAAAAAAATTAAAATTAAAAGTTAATCCAGTACAGGATTAGCAAGAAAAGTGAACAGTCATTTCACAAAAGTGGCTATCCTCATACCCAAATGAAAAAATGATAAGGTGCTCAGTTTCATTAATTATTAGGAAAATGTAAATTAAAACCATGAGGAAAAGCTAATAGAAATGCAACAGAAAGTATAAAATTAGACGATTGGCAATTAAAGTGTTGAAAAGGAGGTGGAGTTAAGGAAAGCCTCAGCAATCACAACCTGCTGGTAGGATTTTACATGATTTTCTACACTTTGGGAAAAATATTTGGTGATAGCTACTACAATTAAAAATACTTGCAACCTATGACTCAGCAATTTCATTCCTAGGTATATACATATCCAAGTGTATTGCACGCACAAGTGAACCAAGAGATATTTATAAGAATGTTCATAATGGTATTATTCATAATAACTTAAAACTGAAAACAATCCCAAAGTCAATCTACTGCTAATGAATTATGGCTTATTCATATAATGGAGTATTATATAGCAACACAGATAAAGAAATTGTAGAGAAACACAAAAACATGGATGTAACGAACAATATTAAAAATCAGGAGACTGATTCCCACATGGGAGGTCCCTGGTTTGGTTTCCTGACAATAAGCAAAACAAACATAAAAATCCAACTCAGGCTAGCCAATGGGGCTCAGTGTTTGAGCACCTGCTTCCCACATATGAGATCCCAGGCTCAATCCCCTGCCGCCAGTA